>VMDO01029681.1:0-22312 GCA_007922755.1 Pedetes capensis | reverse complement strand
GTTATCTGGTCGTTTCCAAATAACATGCTTATTAAAAGTTGTGATTCAACCTATGGGCTATAATGATATAAGCAATCTGGCACAGAGGCAAGAGATTCAGATAAACAAGTGAAGAGTCTAATTACCAGCACTGTTTTCATTAATCGGCTGCAGCTCATATTGTGATTTTGTTACATTTGTTAATGACAGTGCTGAATGACACACTCTGTACTTCAGCTTGGGAGGCATGTCCTGGGGCTGCTACAGCAGCTGTCTGGTTCAGTCAATGGAATTGAATATCTAGCTAACTAATAGCCAAATAAACACTAACTAATAGCCAAATAAACATTTGTTCTCTACCTTTTACCATACTAAAATGAAAGAAAATATGTCCAATGTATGAAAATGATCCTATTGACCTTCTTTAAGGACTTAGGAGTTGTTGCCCAGTGGTATTTATGGGCTTTTATTATGAACCATATAATGCTATCTATGCACCTGAGGGTAAGAGAAAAGTTCTCATAGAAGGATTAGGTTGTTCTCTGTCACCATTGCTTTATTCTGCCTTTTGGGATACTCACACCAGCATTGTCACTTCCAGACTTAGGCTGACCATAATATCTCAAATCTGTGTGCTCTTCGGGGATGAGTCAGTCCTTAGATATGTTTATATCCAGAGTCACCAGGCCACCATTGTTTCCTGTAGTTCTGATTAGTTTCTTCTACTGTGGCACTTTGCCTACCCCTTCCCTAAGACCCCCAGTGTCCTTTGTGTTTAAATAACCTTCATGTGAATTTCCATTCCAATCAAAATTTCCATTGCCTCGGCACTGCTTATTTCAGTTTTACATATAGAGAAAGGCATAGTTTTGAATTTATTCACTCTAACCTATGTGTGACTAATGGAGAATTCCTTATTCCCCACACAGCTTTGCTGGTTTTACATAGCTTCATCTATCCACTATGCATTGGACCCTACTAAATGGCACCTAACAACAACAACAACAACAACAACAATAACAATGACGAAATCCAGTAAAAGGGCTTGGTATATGCTGGATACTTTCTGATGAGCTGGCAGAACAAAAGACTGGTAAGAAGAAGGGCAATTCATTTGTTCTTGCGGTGTTAAGAAGGGTGATTTTGAATGAGAGACATGGGCAGTGAAGGAAGGTGAATGTCACATGAAGCAGAATGGATAGCATAAAGAAACAAGGTTGAGAGAGAGTACTGTATGTGAAGAAAACTGTAAAACAGCTCAGAGTTATAGATAGTGGCAAAGAATTATGCACAAAATAGGAAGATAGAGCCAGGTCATAGAAGGATTTTTGTGTCATAAAATTCGGTCTTTGTTCTGAAGGTGAAGGAGGGTTACCAAAACATATTTATAAGGATGAGAAAAAGAAACAGCAGAGGAGGAGAGACTAAAGATATAGGAGAAGGAAATGAATGATAGGGTGTGTTATTGAAGATGGAAATGCATGGGAATCAAAAGCACACATAAAAGGGTTGCTTTTGCAGTAAACAGACTTCTGGACTTTGCACTTTGGCAAAAATCTATCAGGATCCAGCTTTTGCACATTTTCTGGACATAAGACAAGCCCTTTGTTGCTTCCTGCCTTTTTCTTTGCCTTTCTACCCTAATACCCGAACTGTACCCTGCCTAAAGCCCAACAGAATAGACCCTGTGAAAATGGACCAGGATTTTCCTCTGTAAGAGGTATTTGATGTGTACTGGTGGAGTTTGAGTGGAATTTGATAGTTTACAAAAACATTCACATCTATTACCTCAGAATAGTCCTGCAAGACAAACAGAAAAGCTGTGGCCATCATCATTTTATGAGACTCAGAAAATTTAGTCACTCATTCAGTGTCAAGTCATATAAAAAGAATAAGTGTCAGAGCTTCAACTGAAATCTAAGTCTTCTAATGCGAGGTCCTATGCCTGTATTGCCAAACTCAAATGTTCATTCAAAGCTTTGTGTATGAATGAATGGGACGTATGGGTAAATGAAGAATGAAATCCATGATTTCAGCCTTTTGAGCACAATTCTGTAACCAACTAATTTCATCAGCTGGGTCAGTACTGAGTCATCATAAATAAATTAATATGGTGTAGTTGCCTCTTGTGAAATGGAAACTGGAATTCCATTTCATCCCTGGGCTTGTTTGGTAACAAGGTATATGCAACTAATTTTTTACTAGTCATTTCTTGATTGATTTTGTAGATCACCAGGAAGATTAGATTCTTCTTTGTGTTCTCTTTGCCCAGTGGTATTTATGGGCTTTTATTGTGAACCGTATAATGTTATCTATGCACCTGAGGGTAAGAGAAAAGTTCTCATAGAAGGATTAGGTTGTTCTCTGTCACCATTGCTTTATTCTGCCTTTTGGGATACTCACACCAGCATTGTCACCTCCAGACTTAGGCTGACCATAATATCTCAAATCCCTGTGCTCTTCGGGGGTGAGTCAGTCCTTAGATATGCTTATATCCAGAGTCATCATGCCTTTCCTTATTTACCTCTGCTTTTTTCCTTCTCTTTATATACTTTTGGAGCATTACAGAATCAAAGGTGAGAAATATGGGATTAAGCAAGTAACATTATATATCAGTAATATTTGAGAAGTCTTAGCATTTGAAAAAGTTGAAGTTCAAAGCTCAAGTCTACTTTTAGTCTATTGAAAATTTTCTAGTTTATACTTTTTCTCAGTAGGCTAATTAAAGACTTACTGTATGTATTAAGCCTCTGGCTCTAATAAAATGAATAAAGAACTTGAATAAAGGGCAAAATGAGCTATCTTGTTAAAAGGTCTAACATCTGGGTTATATATTGCAAATGTTCTGTCATTTTTTAGAGGTTATCCCTAGAAATACCTTAAATTAGATTGCATTGAAGGCAAAACTAAGGTGTATTAAATTATTCAAACCCCTCTTCAACATATCATGCATTCCTAGTCTTTCTTTCACCCCTGGGTAGTTGTAGTCTATAAATTTAATCCATTTGTACACTTGAAGATTGTGAGTCATTCTGGACATTATGATGCTTCATTTGAAGCTTCATCTTTACTTATTTTGTAGAAAACTGTGGACTCATTGTTCACTTATCATTTTTGATACTTCCATTCTCTCTGCATTGCCACAATATTTTTCAATATCTTTAGTAATTTGCTACATGAACTTCTTAATCATTCCCTTTTTACCATTTGTATTGCACGGTAGCATGTCTATAATTATTTCTTGGATTCAGTAAGTGTTTGTATTTTGGTTGGCTATCTCACTAGCTTCTCAATGAAGTAGGGGCCAAGATCTGTAGGGAGATGTGTCAGGTAGGAGGTTATCATCACATTTTCTTGAGGATTGAGAGGGTAAAGTATTTGCCAGACATAATTAAATCCAATTATGGTATGACTAATAAAACATTTCTTTTAACAAATAGGCTTACTATACTAGTGTAATTAATCCTTATTCTCACAGGACTTCAGGGAGTTGATATAACTATGGCTCCTATTTATATCTGCATTTGGAAAATATCTATTTACATTTATAAGAGAAGATGAATTGTATGAATGTGTGGGACTGATAAGACGTTGAGCCAAGCAAATATTTTTAGCGATTCCTCCACCCCTTACCTTTCTTGTCCTTGCTCTGCTGATGTGTTGTTTCAAGGGAAGTATCCACATAGCTTTTAGGGACCTATATATCATAAGTCATTCCATCTTCCTCTTAACATGCCTTCAGATGTGTGAAGAAATACTCATGCTACATTTAGTCAGACATTTCTTCATTCAACAACTATTTATTGAGTATTTCCTCTGTGCTAGGCAATGTACTATGTACTGGAGTGAGCATGGTACACATAATACTTGTGCTCGTGAGGCTAGAGAAAATGTGTCAGAGCGTAATGGGAGAAATCATTCTGAGATGTCATAGGTAAGATCTCTCTGAAAAGATGACCTTTAAACTAACACCTGAAATATGAAAACAAGTAAGTTGTTAAGTCAACCCACCAACTAATCAAACAAATCATAGTAAAGCGTCTCAGGCAGAGAAAATCAAATGTTTGGTGATTACAAAAAATGAAATTCAAAAAATGGAATATAGCGAGTGGTGGAGGATATGGTACAAGATGGGAGCAAAGCAAAAGTTTTAGAGCCTTATAGGTCATGAAAAGAAATTTGACTTGTATTCTAAGTATACTGCCCTAAAAATCCCCTGGAAGGATTTCATTTTGTGGTGCTGGGATTTGGACCCAAATCTTCATATATACTAAGTACATGCCATGCTGCTGAACCCCCAGGTCCCCTTTGGAGGGATTTTAAGCAGGAGAATGGCATGAGTCTATTTATATTTCTAATGGTTTGTTCTGTATACCTCTCTGTCCCTTATGATTTACAATTCATTTATGATTCAGGTTGACTAGATGTAGGTATGCTCCATTTCTAAAATTTTCCCTTTCCAGGAAGCTCCCTATTGTAAATCCAACCCCATAGTTTTGGCCTGTGTCCCTGGGAGAGGACAGTGAAATTAGCAGTCCTTAAGGTTTTGCCACTCTACTAATGTCATTGTAGTTGTGGGCTGTCATTGATTCATAGTGATTTCATTTAACAACAAGAACAAAAATCTCATGGACATATATGCATAACAATGCATTGAAGTCAGGCCTACCATATTCTGTAGTTCAGTCTTACAAGCCTTCCTCTGTACCCACCTCCTTTGTGAAGTCTACTCCAACATAAAATTACTCTCTTTTCCTTGGTAATAATGCTCATTGACTCTGTCTGTCATGTGACTGTTATCTTTTAATGAAGTGATCACAAGTTGACAGTAAATGAACCAAATTAAATGTGCAGAGGTGTTTTGCTTGACCTACTCAGCATTTTATAAAAACGTTAGAAACCTAGAGAACTGGTAGCTCCAAATTTGCCTTTCCATATGACAACAAACAGCTGGAACTGAGTAACTTCGACTCCCTTTAGATATCACATACATTCCCTGCCCTCAACATCTTCACCAGGCCATTTTCACTTATGCCCATTACCTGCCTGTACCTAATAAATTTGTGATGTGTGCTTTTGTATTTTATGATAGGAATGTTAATGTAATTTCAGTGCATAGAACAGTGATCATAATATTGTCAGTATTCAACAAGTATTCATTAAACTGTGCATATGATATGCACAACTATATTTGCAAGATTCTGGAAGGAAAATTCATTTTCTGTATCTCTCAGCATCACCTACAGAATTAATACACTGCCTTTCTCATATTAGGTACTCAGTAAATATTTTCACAGGATTATACACAGTGAAGAAGAAGCTTAAATAGTCATATGGTTTTATGAAGAGTGTTGGATATTCTTTCTATAGAATATAACTTTTAAAAGAGTAGCTTCCAAGTGATATGTAGTTAAAAGAGCATTGGACTAGTTGTCAAAAAATTGAGATTATAAATCTAGTTCTGTAACTGACTGATTATGTGACCTTGGCAAGTGGTGAAACTTTGTCACTCCTCTGCATCTTCAACTGTAAAGAGGAACTTGCTTTACCTATTTCATTGCATTATTAAGGGAATTGAATGAGAAGGTGTAGGTTCAGCGCTTTTGTACTTGTGGGTTCATCATAAGTATTTTATACATTATATCTCTGTTTTAAAGTTATTTAATTTTAAAATGTGTTCTAAAATGTAAAATATGTTATAGCTGAGCTTTTTCTAATATAGTAGACTATATAAACAACTTTGTATCTCATTTGTTATGTGTCATAGTTCATATGAATATTCTGTTCATGCTAGTTTCAAAGGACAAAGAACTCTGGTTAAGACAGAAGAAAATTAGCACTAACTTCTCTCTATCCTTAACCGTATGACAGAAAACTTTAAATCAAGGCACTATTCTCTGCCCAGTGGTGGTGGTTGTTGTTACTTGTTATCGAGTTGGTGTCCAACTCATAGCAACCCTATGTACAACAGGCGAAATACTATTATCAGTGCTTCTCTGTTATTCATAGGGTTTTTAATGGTAGATTGATTTTTGGAAGTGGCTTGCTGGGTCCTTCTCTCAAGCCTAAAGTATCTGGTGTTGCAGTCTCCCATCCAAGTACTAGTCAGGCCCAACCCTGCTTAGCTTCCAAGATCTGATGGGATTGAATGCCACAGGGCTATGGAGGCAGGCCCAGTGGTAGGATGCCCTAATTGCAAGCAAATTTCTTAAGAAAAAATATTATTCCTCTATACCTGTAAACTTAAATATATTAGGTAACAGCAGTTTACAGAGCAAATATGTTATCACTAATTTCATGGAGGCTAATTAGGGGGAAATTTTTCTTCATGGAAATAAGAATGGTTGAATAATGGTTCATGCTTTCAGGTATTGTCATGGAGTCAGTATGGCTCCAAATTCCAATTCTAGTGTTAGGAATAATTGTCCAAGACCTGCAAATTGGCAAAAATGATTACTAGGTGTCATTTCAGAGAAGTACTTCAAGTTATCTAGTAGACCATCTGGGGTCATTTAATTCCACATATGTAGGCACCTTCAATCAACTTGCTATTTTACATCTTTGTGGGCCTGTTAAATGTTAAAAACTGATGACAATGAACATGATGTCTGTCCACAGAGTTGTGCCTACATTTTGTCTGGTAGTGATATAACCGATTGCTGCCTTGTGAAAAAGATAATCTGAAACAGTAAATTTTATTGTCTTGTAGGGTATTAACTAGTTTTGCAATTACAAAAATAGTTTATTTAAGCATCTTTTTGTGTGTACGTGTGTGTATTTAAATATATACTACAGAAACATGTAAGTATATACATATACATATATTTCAAATTCTTATTTGAACTATTCTCAATATCTTAATGATTCTTTCATTACTTAATGAATAAAATTTTTGACACATCTTTATTGTCCTTTTACATTGGAGTCATGTTGAACTCTTTGAAAATCATGCTTTAGTACCCGCTCTAGTTTTAGATTTCTAGAAATATTGAGGAAGAAAATATAGCTAGGATGAACTCCAAAACATTTAGCCCCATAGAAATACTAGCACATTTTATAAAACGTATATAATGTTCCTTATAACATTGTTTGTATAGGAAGAAACTGAAAATAAGCTCAGAGTACATAAAGATTCTTGCCATTAGGTTCCATGGAGTCATGACTGATTCATAATGACTCTCATAGATTTTTCAATGGCTGATAATTTTGGGATTGCCTTGGGAGTGGATTGTTATGTCCTTCTCCCATTTTTCTGGTGCTGTGATTCGAACCTGGGACCTCAGAGACTGCAGAGCAGCACTCTATGAGCTGAGCTAAACCCCAGCCCACATAAAGAATAGACAAAGTAAATAAAATACATGCATACTAAGGGGATACTGCATCGCCATTAAAATTAATGAAGTAGGCATATGTAAGTGGACTGATATGCAGTGCTGAGATGTATTGTTATATGAGAAAAGAAAGTTGCATAACCTTATGTGAACCACAATTCAATGTAAAGTGAAGAATGTGTATTTCTCTGTGTGTCTGTATGTTTATATCCAAATGATTATATATTTATGGGAGGATGTTTAAACTATATTTACAATCTAAAAATGAATAACTCTGGGAAATATGAGAAGGGGTGAAGAGACTCTAAACTTTTACTGTATACTTTCTATATTCATCATTAAAAAAACTGAGAACTATGCATAACTTTGGTAATTTAAACAACAACAATAAAGGAAAGAAATATCATCTGACCCATGAATAACATAATTATGAATTATAACCAAAAGTATAAAATAATTATACATGAGAAATGATTGAATAAAAAATGGAGAAAAAGAGACACATCTTCCTGACATAAGAATTCCAAATTGTGTGTATGTCTGTGTGTGTGCCACAGAAGCTGTAGGAAATACAGCTTCAACTTGCTCCTCCTCACTTGAGTAGGAGCTTCAGGAGCTTCAGTAGGAGCTTGAGTAGTAGGCTTCAGGATTCATTTCCAAAGAAAAGAAGGTGGAAAGGTAAAATCAATCCTTTTCCAGTGGAGAAATTGGCAATTTCTACTTGTGGTTGGCAAGATAATTCTATTCCCCAAGATGTGCACATCTGAATCTCTAGTATCTGTGAATACAAGATTACGTGGCAAAGGGAAATCAAGGTTGCAGACGGACTTAAAGCCACTAACCACCTGATCTTAAAATATGAAGATTATCCGGGATTATCTGGATGAGTCTAATGCTGTGTATCATCAAACCTAATCCACATCCTCTCAACAGTTTCAGAGGGCTAAAGAATCCAATGTGTATTAGAATCATGAGTGGATTAAATTCATGATTGAGAACTGGCTTCTGTGAAAAATATAGAACTGCTGTATATATTATAAAAACAATACAATGCAATAACTCACTACTTATTATTATTATCATTATTAAAATTTACCTGTTTTCATCACACTCATCATCGTTTGTAATTAAAATGTTATTAGTGCCCTCTATCACTTTACTATCATATTTATTCAGTTCCTGTACTGACATGTAGCAGTTGAAGGAAAAGAATAAATTAGAATTGTAAACTACCTTTTTTCCATTTAAGGAATCATCAAAACTTCAATGCAGATTAAATTTGGGTGCAGATTGGATGATAGAATACACAGTATAATCTCAAAAATCCATTAACCTGTTAAAGTGAACCATGCTATTTATAGGACACTAAGAATTTCGCTATTATTTCTCAGAATTTGTATCAGACTTCCACACTTGTGCATGTTATCATACTATATGTTCACTTTATTTCCTGCCAGCTACTTGCTTTTATGTTCAGTCTAACAGAAACTAATGTTGTGAACATTTCTTTATAGTGAATTACTGTCCTATAAATAGGACAAATAGGACACTGTGCTTTAAGAGGTTTATAGGGAAGAAGAATTGAAGAAAAAATTTAAGCCTTGAGTGGCAATAGTGAAAAATTCTACAGGGAAAATACTAAAAGATGCAGGAAACATGAAAAGAAGATGGAAAAATACACAGAGTCATTATATAAAACAGAATTGGTAGATGACCAACCATTACAAGAAGTTGCCTATGAAGAGGAACCTATGGTATTGAAGGATGAAGTGGAAGCTGCCTTGACAGAATTGGTAAGACACAAGGCTCCAGGAATTGATAGGATACCAATAGAGATGTTTCAACAAACAGATGCAGTACTAGAGGCGCTATCATGTTTATGCCAACAGATTTGGAAAACAACTACCTGGCCAACTGACTGGAAGAGATCCATATTTGTACCTATTCCCCAAAAAAGGGGATCCAACTGAATGTGGAAACTATTAAACAATATCATTAGTATCACACACAAGCAAAATTTTACTAAAGATCATTCAAAAGCAACTGAAGCAGTATATAGGCAGGGAACTGCTGAAAAATCAAGCTGGATTCAGAAGAGGGCAAGGAATCAGGGGCATCATTGCTGATGTCAGGTGGATATTAGCTGAAAGCAGAGAATATCAGAAAGATTCTATCTATGTTTTATTGACTATGCAAAGACATTCAACTGTATGAATCATAACAAATTGTGGACAACACCTTGGAAAATGGGAGTACCAGAGCACCTAATTGTACTCGTGAGGAATCTGTACATGAACCAGGAGGCAGTTGTTCAAATAGAACAAGGAAACACTGCCTGGCTAAAAGTTGTGAAAGGTGTGTGTCAGGGGTATATACTTTTGCCATATCTCTTCAATTTATATGCTGAGCAAATAATACAAGAATCTGGACTTTATGAGGAAGAACATGGCATCAGGATTGGAGGAAGACTCATTAACAACTTGCATTATGCAGATGACACAACTCTGCTTGTGTAAAGAGGACTTAAAACATTTACTGATGAAGATCAAAGTACAATGCCTTCAGTATGGATTGCAACTAAACATCAGTGAAACAAAAATCCTTACAACTGGGTCAGTATGCAACTTCACAATAGATGGAGAAAAGATTGAGGTTGTCCATGATTTTGCTTTACTTGGCTCTACAATCAACACCCATGGAAGCAGCAGTCAAGAAATCAAAAGATGTGTTGCTCTAGGAAAAGCTGTGGCAAAAGATCTCTCTAGGGTACTGAAAAGTAAAGATGTCACATTGAAGATGAAGGTGCACCTGACTCATGTCTTGGTATTTTCACTTTTGTCATATGATTGTGAAAGCTGGACATTGAACCAGGGAGACAAGAGAAGAATTGATGCTTTTGAATTATGGTGCTGGACGCGATGATTGAATATATCGTGGATTGTCAAAAGAACTAGAAGATCTGTCCAAGAAGAAGTGCAACCAGAGTGCTCCTTGGAAGCAAGGATGGCTAGACTGCATCTTAGGTATTTTGGACATGTAGTCAGGAGGGACCAATCCTTGGAGAAAGGCACCATGTTTGGGAGAGTGGCAGGTCAACGAAAAAAGGAAAACCTTCCACCAGATGGATTGTCACAGTGTCTGCAACAATCGGCTTAAACATTAATAAGATCGTGTGCCTGGCACAGAATAGGGGAGTGTTTCATTTTGCTGTACATAAGGTTGCTACGAGTCAAACCTGATTCGATGGCACATAACAGCAACAACAATAGGGAAGAGGGAGGCAAAAGAAAAGAGTCAGAGGGGGATGCAAGTATGGAAGTGGAAGCAGAGTGATGCAATTTGGGAAACTCATCCATAATTGCTGGAGTCTAAAAATGGGAAAAAGAAATGGATTCTCTCCTGATCCTCTTGAATGGAATGCAGTACTAAGACCTTGGTTTTACCTCACTGAGAGCAGTGTCAGATTTCTATACTACAGAAGAAAAGAAAATACCGAAAAGAAATACTGAAAAGAATACTGAAAAGAAAATACTGTTGATTTGTATTGTTATAAGGCACTGAATTTTCACAATTTGTTGTGTCAGCCATAGAAAACTAATGCAGGTCTACTTTAACCAATTAATCAAGATTAACACACAGTGATAAACTATACAGATATCATGAACTTCCTGATATGGTATGATAATACGTGTACTTCACTTCTGCAGTATCCTTACCAAAAAACTTGTAACCTCAGTCTAGTCACAAGAAAGACACTAGACAAACACCAAGTGAGGGACATTCTAAAAAATATCAGTTCTCTGCAAAACTATCGAAGTCAAACACACACACACACACACACACACACACACACACACACAAAGGAAAAGACAGTGAAACTGTCACAGACAAGAGAACACTGAGGAGACATGATAACTAAAATATTATGGATTGGCTTTGTGGAATTTGAGTAGAATCTGGAATTTAGTTTCTAGCAATCTTTCAATTAGGTATTTTAGTTTTGACAAATGTTAACAAGTAGATACTGGGTAAATGACATATGGAAACCTTGTGTATTATCTCTGTAACTATTGTTGTTGTTGTTAGTTGCCATTGAGTCGGTATCTGACTCATAGCAACCCTCATAGGGTTTTCAATGACTGACTGTTTCGGGATTGCTTTGGGAGTGGATTGCCAGGTCCTTCTCCCACTTTTCTGGTGCTGGGAATCGAACTCAAGACCTCAGAGACTGCAGCGCAGCACTCTACCAACTGAGCTAAATCCCAGCCCTGTCTGTAACTATTAGGTATAATTTAAAATTATTCAAAATTTATTGATTTACATATTTATTGCATTTTCAGGAGGAGGGTGCTATGTATCCCAGTCTGGCCTTGAATTCATGATCCTCCTCAGTCTCCCAAATGCTGATATTATTGGTTTCTGTCATCCCTGGTTAATAATTTATTTTTAAAATTGTAATTTATTCTAGCCACATAATTTGTAAAATGAGGAAATTGAAGTTCAGAGAGGAAAATTGATTTATTCAAGTTAACATAATTAACTTACAAAGATGATCATTTTTCTAACTTCCAATGTATTTATTGGTTGACTATTTTTTCTAAGGGCTGGGATTTAGCTCAGTCGGTAGAGTGCTGCACTACAGTCTCTGAGGACCAGAGTTCAATTTTCAGCACCTCAAAAATGGGAGCAGGGCCTGGCAATCCACTCCCAAGGCAATCCCGAAACAGTCAGCCATTGAAAACCCTATGAGGTTCGCTATGAGTCGGATACTGACTCAACGGCACCTAACAACAACAACAATTTTTCTAAATCTAAAAAATGTGTTTTGTAAAATGGAACCATATTGGTCTAGCCTACATTGGCTAATGCTACTTAATTTTCACCTTAAAGATTCTTACCTCTTTTGATTGTTTTCTGTTTGACTGGCCTAAAAAGATATAAATATTTGTTTATACTAAGTACTATTAGTTTCTTCTTTAGCAACTAATACCATCTAAACAAATATTGACTAGCAGAACAGGTAGCATGTTCTCACTTTTTTAAGGCTATTACTCGAATTGCTTAAGATTTGTTCTAATTTCTCATTGACCTGTGTTATGATGCAGTCTTAGTTTTGCTTATAACCCTTGCATTTATGAATTGCAGTATCTTAACTATCAGTCTGTCTCTCATAGCCAAGATTGCAAGATCTGTAGAGCCAGATGCTATCATCTTTATGTACTCTCTTCTTTCTCAATGGAACTTGGATCACTTCCAGGATCCCACAAGTCCTCTGCAAATGCCAATCATTTCAAAGCAGACTCCATTCAACCCAGCACAGAGGCACAAAAAATTACTGGCATGGAATGCATCTAGAAAGTAAGATAGGCAGGAATCTAGGTTTATACTATCTTAGAGTCTTGACACTGGAATGCAGTATCCTCTCATTTGTATGGATTCACCTCTTTTTCCATATCTAAGATTGTTGTTGTTATTGTTGTTGTTAGGTGCCTTTGAGTCAGTATCCGACTCATAGCGACCCTCATAGGGTTTTCAATGGCTGTTTGGGGATCGCCTTGGGAGTGGATTGCCAGGCCCTTCTCCCAATATCTAAGATAGTAAGATGATTTTTCTTATGATGATTAAAGATTCTAGAACTTCCAAAATTAGTTAACCTGTGTTGTATATTTTTATAATATTTTAACTAATAAGGCCCCATTAGCCTGTTTCTGAAAGGTTTTAAAAGCCCAAATAGTTAACTGTAGCTAGTGTATGTTTATAAAAGGAAGATTTGACAACTCCATTAAAAAGCTGTGAAAAAAGATAGCTGTCATTCCCAACCTCAGGAAGAAATAATCTAGACAAAATTCAAGAAGTCATTTGGTAAAATTTCACCTAAATGAATATTGCACTGACCAAGACAAGAGAGAGTCAAGGTACATTATCCACATCTGTAGTTCTGAATGGCAACACAGTGATGTGTGACCATGTGGGCAAAGGATCTAAGGAGGTCAGGTATATAATACCCAAAGTTTTCACCATATTCCTTCTGCCATGAGGCTGAAAGGCCTATCCCTTTCCCCCATGTAACTATACTTCAGCCAAGGAGATATACAGAGAAGTCATATTAAAGTTTCAGCTGTCCTACCAAGAGGAACTGGATGCTACCTAAAGAGACTATTTAATTTCTTAGATCATACTAAGGTTTAAACTGGATTGGACATTAAATAATTTTTTTGCCCCCACCAACCAGTAGGTGGAGCAAGTAATTGTTGTTGTTGTTAGGTGCTGTCGAGTCGGTATTGGACTCATAGCGACCCTCATAGGGTTTTCAATGGCTGACTATTTCGGGATTGCCTTGGGAGTGGATTGCCAGGTCCTTCTCCCATTTTGCGGTGCTGGGAATCGAACTCGGGACCTCAGAGACTGCAGCGCAGTGCTCTACCAACTGAGCCAAATCCCAGCCCGGAGCAAGTAATAGAAAGACCAAATTGCTTTAGATTAAATAAATTACATTATCTCTTCATTGGTAAAATTTTTAAGATTGGATTTGAAACCTAAAATGATGTTAAGTCTAGATGTAAACCATATCTCAGTGTTTTCAGGTGGGTGCTTTTTGCTTATAGGCAGGAAGAAATTCCTGAAGGATGGGAAAAATGATAACAGATTTCAATTGTAATTACACTGATCCTTGATGCCTGTATAAATCTGAGCGAAAGCTTGGTGCAGTGAGGCACACCTGTAATCCTAGTGACTCAGAAGGTAAAAGATGGAGGATTGCAGGTTCAAGGACAGAGGTAGTCTGTGTAACTTAGTGAGACCTGGTCTTAAGATAAAAAAGAAAAATGGACTGGGAATGCAGCCCAGTGGTAGAGCACTGGCAAAGTATGTCTGAGGTCCTGGCTTCATCCCCCAAGTACTGCAAAAAACAAACAAACAAACAAACAAAAAACTGAATGAGTCTCTAATTCTTAGCAAATTATGTTGACAATATAAAATCTTAAAAAAGATTTCCAGAGATTCATCAGAATCTAGATGCTTGCAGAATCTTTCCTTCTTATTTTGGAGTGAAAGTAGAGAATATAAATGTGTCACAGTATATGGTGGAGCAAAGTCATTCCATATAAGAAAAAAGAGCAAAAAAGTCAAGAAATAGCTGGAGTAAAAAAAGAATATAATTAGCATGCAAACACTAACACTGAAATGGAAGTTTTCAATAATAATAGTTTTCAAAATAATAGATTGGATAATTATTATGAACCACTTTATTTACTTAAGACAGAATTTTCCAAAAGCAGTTATAAGAACATAAATGTAGATTGAAGTGCAAAATATGATAAAACCAAACAAAAACTTATTTTCAAAGATGTTACTGCTAAACATAATCTACCCTCATAAAATATTTTATGGTTTACAACGATCTTTCATTTAGAAATCATATCATTGATTTCAATTATGCAAAAGCATAAAATTATTAAGTAAAAAATTGCAAGTTAATTTATTGTAAAATATATTGATACTGACTCGACAGCACCTAACAACAACAACAACAACAACAACATATTGAATGGGTTGATTCAGTATTTAAATATGCCACAAAAATCACGTTATACTTCTAGAACTGATTTAAGCAAAAGTGATTGTGACTTCTTTTACTCCTGCATACAATGTTTTCTCTTCTTGTATTGATTCCTCTTGGAAAAATGAGGCTTTGAGATTTTTTTCTGGCCTATTTCTCAAATTTGGTTCCTAACAAAGAAATATGTTACATTCTCTGTAAATTAATTTGATTAATTTAGAACCATAGTACAATATACATCTACAATATTGAGCAACGCAGTTACTCTTTCTGGGATATACTTTCCTTTTTGAAAATTCAGATGGTTGGATTAGATGCTATGTCAAAAATTATTTACAACTCTAACATTCTATCATTCTATGAAATATTAGACATAAATTTTGCATCATAAATGCATTCAGACCTTTTCATCACCCACATGTATTCCTTATAATTTATCATCAATAACAGTTTAGGACGCCTTACCCACATGCTTAAAGGGTATGCTTTCAACCAGATGAGGAAAAGAACAATAAAACAGCTAGAAATGCTCTGAATTTTAACTATTGAGCTTTTATCCATGATCTAAATATGATTTATGGGAGAAGGACCTGGCAACCCACTCCCAAGGCTCATAACTTTGAGGTGCTTACTGTATAGGAACTCTACACACATAATATTTGATTTTCAGGATTTTAATAAGTAGGTGCTAATATCATTCTTCTTTTACAAGTGAAGAAACTGTCTGAAATATGCCAAGTAAATAATTTGAGGACATAAACATAAAAGTTGGTGGGGTACAGATATATACCTATGTTTGTCTGACTCTAAACCTTGACCTGTATATTACTAAACAAAGAGAGTTCTGAGGAAAAATTGCTACAGAGCATTTAGATTTTGGAGAATTTATAGTGAGCTGTGTTTTTTATCTCTGAAAGTATCATATTCAATTTTAAAACTAAGAGAATTTTACAAACATTCCTGAATACGATAAATAACCAGTGCTCATATAAGACAATTTTATGCTTTATGGAACTTTAGGAATTAGGTAGCTGTTGGCTTTAATCTGAAATAACTCTAAATAAATGCTAGAACAGGAGGTACAAAATATCAATAGTTGCATAAGACTATTATTACTAATAAAATTTCTAATTTTTTCTTAAAAATGTAAAGTAGTTGAGTAGTCTATTTAGATTATATTTTTTGCAGTTCCAGAAATCAAACCCAAGGCCTTGTGAAAGCTAGGCAACTGTTGTAACTAAGCTACATTCCATTCCTACACATTTTTTTCAATGTACAGTTATTGAACTTAAAAATGAAAAAGTCTAATGCAGTGCTTTGCTTTCTTATCTATTATGTTTATTTTTGCATGTACAAATCACATAATGGGAGGGGTAAAAAAGAACAACAGGTCTCATATAAAAATTCACTGATTAAGAAATACACAGGAACTTTATGGCTTGCACAAGTTCCATAGGGACTAGTGTCAGAGCCAATATTAAAATCTTGGTCCTTTGGTACTTTCACTATCCATCTTCATACTCTATATTCTGTATCAAATATTCACTAGAAGATAGAAACTTTGGGAGTGTAACAATTATATGCTTGTGGAAAATCATTTTTATTAAGTTTGAAGGCTTATAATTTTAGCTCACTGGTTTTAAAATAGAAATGTTTGACAAACCATTGTCTGGCTTGACATGATAATGAAACCATATTGAATTTGTCCTATATATTTAAGTGGAAAATTAGTACATTTTTAATGAAAAATACAATCCTGCAAATCCTCGCTTTATCCATATCGTTATTAACACTTATAGGTGAGTCAGTTTGACACATTGTTTAAGAAACAAATTTATACCAAGTGCTTGAGACTGAAGAAATAGAGAAAGAAATTAGCTTTGGAAAAATAAGCTATTAATGGAGCACAATAAAACCACAAGTTCTAGTTATTCATGTTCTAATATTTACCTACTAGCCATAGATCATTATCAATCTTCTTTGATCCCGTTTATTTTCACTGGCTTTATGTTTAAATCAAATTCAATATGAAACATGATTTTGTCTGGTTGCTAACATAAGAGCCAAGTTTTAGCAAGAAAACACATAAGTAAAAAAAATAAGGTATATGCTGTACTTATAACCACAAAAGCTTGAAATACCTAGGGAAGTTTTTAAGTTATTTTAATTTATACATACTATTGTCCATATTTATGGGTTACCATGTGGTGCTTTCACACATGTTGTTGTTGTTGTTAGGTGCCGTTGAGTCGGTATCCGACTCATAGCTACTCTCATAGGGTTTTCAATGGTTGACTGTTTCGGGATTGCCTTGAGAGTGGATTGCCAGGGCCTTCTCTCATTTTTGTAGAGCTGGGAATTGAACTCAGGACGTCAGAGACTGCAGCGCAGCACTCTACCAGCTGAGCTAAATCCCAGCCCTTTCACACATGTATGCATTGTATAATGTTCACACCAGGGTAAGCATATCTATATCATCAAATTTTTATCATTTCTTTATAGTAAAAACATTTAAAATCCTCTCTGCCACCCTTCTGATTCGACAGCACCTAACAATAACAACAACATAGTCACCTTATTAAGCAATAGCACTACAGAACTACTTGCTTCTACCTGTGACTTAGTGCCCATTGACCAGCCTTTCCCCATCCCTCTCCACTCTCCCAAGTCTCTTGCATCCAACAGTCTACCCTCAACTTCTATGTTGTTGTTGTTTTTAGGTGCTGTTGAGTCGCATCCAACTCATAGCAACCCTCAGAGGGTCAATGGCTGTTTCTCATTGGGAGTGATTTGCCACGTCCTTCTCCCATTTTGTGGTGCTGGGAATCAAACTCGGGACCTCAGAAACTGCAGAGTGGGTGCTCTACCAACTGAGTTAAATCCCAGCCCCCAACTTCTGTGAGACCAACTTATTTTGATTCCACATATGAATGTGATTACATAATATTTGTCTTTCTGTGCCTGGCATAGGAAACAAAAGCAAAAATAAATAAATGAAATTATGTCAAAGTAAAAATCTTCTGTGCAGCAAAGGAAACACTCAAGAAAATGCAGTGACAACTTACAAAATGACAGAAAATATTTTCAATATCTGTGTGAGGAGTTGATACCTCAAATGTGTAAGCATCTCTAAAGACTAAGTAACAAAACCATAAATGACCTGGTTTTAAAAATGAGAAATAGGTCTAAATAGACATTTGTTGAAAGAAGACATACAGATGGCCAATGGGCAAGTGAAAAACATTCTCAACATCACTAATAATCAGGGAAATGCCAAACAAAACCATAAAATGGTATCACCTCACCCCAGTAAGAATGGCTATTACAAAAAAACCCCCCAAAAGACAAAAGGTAATGAGTGTTGGTAAGTGTATGGAGAAAAAGAAACCCTTACACACTGTTGGTGAGAATGTAAATTAGTATACCCATTGTGGAAAATACTATGAAGGATTCTCAAAATTAAAAATAGAACTATCATATGATACAATAATCTCACTACCCAGTGTATATCCAAAGGAAATGAAGTCAGTATGTTGATAAGAAATAAATAGACACTCATATGTTCATTGCAGCATTATTCACAATAAGCAAGAAGTGAAAACATCCTAAGTGTCAATCAAATGATGAGTAGGTAAAGAAAATAAGATGTGTGTGTGTGTGTGTGTGTGTTCATATATATGTATATATGTATGTATATATACACATACAATGGAGTACAATTCTGTCATAAAAGAATGAAATCATGTCATTTATAGGAACTTGAGTAGAACTGGTAGACATTATGTTAAGTAATAAGCCAGGCTTAAGTAACTTTGGGAATGTGGATTCTGTAAGACTAAAGTCGAAAGAAATTGTACATAAGCATAGTATTTTAGGTGATAAAGTTATTCTCCATAGGAGTACCAGATAACAATTTCGATATTACTATCCACTTTGTGGCCTGCAGCCATAGCACTGTGACATCCGATCCCATCAGATCTCAGAAGCTAAGCAGGGTCGGGCCTGGTTAATACTTGGATGCAAGACCACCTGGGAACACCAGGTGCTGTAGGCTTGGGAGAAGGACCTGGCAACCCACTCCCAAAAAACAATCTGCCATTGAAAACCCTATGAACTGCAGAGAAGCATTGACAATAGTGTTTCGCCTGTTGTATGTAGGGTTGCTATGAGTCAGACACTGACTCGACAGCGCCTAACAACAACAACAATCCATGAATGATTAAGTAAATGGATGGCTAATGATGGCAAACAGGTTTCTTACAGATGGAGTGAAAGGTGACAGTTAAGCAAGGGGACTGGGTTGGAATTATCCATAGAGTAGTAGGTTATAGTTGTAGATATCAGTATGAATTTATATTGACCTTAATATAAGTAAAGATAGCTATGTGAAGAAATATTTATATACATACATGAGTCAATATATACATACTTCTTCCCTTGTTATGCTGGCCAAGAAGGTCTAAAATAAACTACATGCCAGTAGCATGGCTAGCACATGTTTTCTTTTCCCCCAATATCCTACAATAAAAGAAACCACTGATTCTTGGAGGAATAGTGGATTCTAAGAACTGAGACAGGAAATATACATTTACTATGCTGGAACATCTTTTGTTTCCAGAAAGTAAGGCATTTCTCAAAACAAAACAAAAACAGAATGATGAGTGATAGGTAAGCTCTCAATGGTTGAAGTTGGAACACTCTGAGCAAGAAAATACAGGAGTATTGAGTGATAACACAACTTATAAAAAATCCATAAATACATATTGAAATAGATGATTAATTAAATAAATGTGGGTGGGGTAGAACAGATAAATCTCCCTTGAAGAAAAATTTCAAATTGCTTATGCAAATATTTTTCTCTCATGGAATTAGAGTATTATGGAGTCTTTGTATGGTGACTTCAAGAATGGAGTATGAAATGTGAGTAAAATCGTAACTTCACAATAAAGAAACCTGACAAATACTACTTCAGCCATGTGATCAAGCTAACATCAGTGATAAGCCAACTTGACAATATGTGCCCATGATATGATAAAGATGATATTCTATATCTGTAGTCTTCCTATCAAAACCCCAAAACAAATCCAAATTGAGGGATGCTATATAAGACACCTGACTATTATTCCTCAAAAGTGTCATGATCTTCAAAAACAAGGAAAGTAAGATCTGAGAAACTCTCACAGCCAAGAGAGCTTAAGGAGATGTGACAACTAAATGCAGTGTAGTATTTTTATGGGATCCTAGAACAGAAAAATAACACTAATAATATAGTGAGGCAACCTGAACAAAGTAGGAACTTTAGTTAATAATAATATATAAATATTGATCCATTAATTATCGCATATATAGGTAATATGTTATATAGACTGCACCCATACCACTGTGGCATCCAATCCTATCAGCTCTCCAAAGCTAAGCAGGGTCGGACCTGGGTAGTACTTAGATAGGAGATACCCTGGGAACACAAGGTGCTTTAGGGCGTGGGAGAAGGACCCAGCAACCCACTCCCCGCTCAAAAAAATCAGCCATTGTAAACTATATGAATAACAGAGAAGCACTGACTGTTTTACTTGTTGTATGTAGGGTCATTATCAGTCTGATACCGACTTGATGGCACTAACAACAACAACAATGTTGTACTAGTTACTTTTATGCTACCATGACAAAATACCTGATGTAAATAACTTAAGGGAGGAAAGATTAATTTTGGTTTATGGTTTCAGAGGGTTCAGTCCATGGTCACTTTGGCTCTGTGTTTCTGGGCCCATTTTAAAGCAGAAAATGATGGTAGTAGGAAACTGTGGTAAAGCACAGCAGCTCACCTCATGGAGAACAGGAAGAAAAACAAAGCAGGTCATTTATGGCAGGCAGGAAATGGAGCAAGAGACAAGAAGGGGCCACCAACAAGATACCCCCAAGAAGCTGCCCTCAGCTAATGCCTCCAGCTAGGCCTCACTTCCTAAGGCTTCCAGAATCTCCCAAAATAGCATCACCAGCTAGGTATTTAGACTTTAACACATGAGCCTATGGGAGACATTTCATAATCAAACCATAACTTAGGTTAATATAGGGTAAATAGTGTGGAGTATACAGAAACTTTGTATTATCTCTAATCTGTAAACCTAAAATTGTTCTAAATTTTAAAAAAAGTTTAAATAGAGACATTGCAGCCCAGTTTGAGGCTATTAAAATCAATATTATTAATCACTAATAAGGCCTGAAACTAAGGCTCAGATATTGTTGAGTTACCTTCTGTTTTTAACTTCCTCTCTTCCTTCTAGATAATCTTCATTGTGAATATTTCCTTACTGTCCTCCTTTTATACTACTTAGGGAGACTGTGCTTGAGCTAAGATTAAAAATGGCCCAGTTGTGAATATAAGCCCTCACTGCTGTAAGAAACCTGTCCTATTTAATGTTTGGATTTAGTCTGATCTGGAAAATTAAGCCGCAGCAATTCAAGATGGAAAATAAGGTGAAGGAAACCCGAAGTTTTAGATTTCTTTGAGCATATGTCTTTCTGATGCCTTAGCCCTTTGTTGAGCACTCTATTCTGTCACCTTAGAGAGCCATTCACTTGACAAAATGGTAAACTTAGATGAATTTTCAAACCTAGGGAAAATGTTTTCTGCCTCATTTTAAAGGATGACAAGAAAGCCTTTCATACTTAATGAATTCACCCAATCTCTGAAGTTTTACTTAGAAAGGAATACTAAAAGATCATAGCTTCTACAAGGATCCTAATCTCACTTCTGCCAGGTATCATAGAGCATGGAATGCTGCTAACCTTGTCATAGTTTACTTCTCAGCTAACAAGTAGATTAAACTCCATGAAAGTTCCACAGACTTATGTACTGATTAAATCAATACAAAAAGCAACATTACAGGACTATCTGAGCCAATATCAAGGTAGATGGAAGACGTAGGGGTGTCAATATGGCTAAGTGATCTAAAGCA
Organism: Pedetes capensis; assembly: GCA_007922755.1. Classification (NCBI taxonomy): domain Eukaryota; kingdom Metazoa; phylum Chordata; class Mammalia; order Rodentia; family Pedetidae; genus Pedetes; species Pedetes capensis. The sequence continues at coordinate 488 of VMDO01029681.1, read as the reverse complement.
AAAAGTGTATGGCAGAAAAGAATGCAGTGTTGGAAGAAGCAGTGACCAATAAAGAAGATTTAGGTATCTCCCTTCCTGGATTCATGAAACAAGACTCTGTGGAGAAGAAGGCTAAATGGCAGTTAATAAATGAGAAACCAAGTATTTGAGATGGGAAAAGGTATCTTGCTAAATGGAACTTTGATAATGAAAAATCAGAACCTTAAAATATATCAAATTTATAGCTTGGTAAAATACATAGTACACTACTGAAAATGTATTGAAATTGACTCTCTTGTCATGAATTTCTATAAATTCCCAGTATTACCTCTGTACCTCTAGCCAGTGCCTACTTAATATTTCTGTGTTACAAGAATTGTCACTTTATTTGTGGATTAAATACTCTGCTGGCTCCTTGCTTCTTTTATGTTTCCCTATTTTTTCTTCATTCTTTCCCATGTTTACATTTAGAAATATGTCAATAGCATCTACAAATTTCCAACCCTAGG
>VMDO01029680.1:0-22313 GCA_007922755.1 Pedetes capensis | reverse complement strand
GAGTCAGCTCTCTCATATGAGTGAGAACATGTGTTGTTTCTCTTTCTGAACTTGTGTTTGTTCACTTAAAATAATTTTCTCTAATTCCATCCATTTTGCTGCGAATGACCCTATTTCATTTTTCTTGATTGCTGAATAGTATTCCATTGTGTATATATACCATAGTTTTTTTATCCATTCTTCTGTTGAAGGGCACTTTGCCTACCTCCGCCTTCAGAGCCGCTGGGATTACAGGCGTGCCCCACTGCACCCTGTGGGAAGCTTTTTTTTTTTTTTTTAAGTAGAAGCATTACATGATTAAATTTATATTTTATTTTACAAACTTAATCTCTACACTGGATGCAGTGTAAAGGTAGGATTAGGGAAGATATGAGAGGGGTCAGGGATACCAGTTAAGAAATAGTGACTGCAGTTATGCAGTGCATTGTCAAAGAGGCCTGAATAAGGGTAATCCAAGCAGATGGAGAGAATCGGATGAATCTTAGAGATATTTAGGAATGAGCATAATACAGTATTTGATTCAAGAAGGAGGAAGGATAGAAAGAGACTTCTCAGAATCCAAGCAGGTTTTGCAACTGTGGCCTTGTGCCATTCAGTGAAAGAGGAAATGCAAGATAGAGGAGTAGTCTGATGGAGGAGTAAGGAGAAAAGATGAGTTCAGTTTTTCTTTTTCTTCTGTACTGAGGGGCTGAACTCAGGGCCTCATGCATGCTAGGCAACTGCTCTATCACTGAGCTGTATTCTCAGCACTCTTTATTTTTTATTTTGAGACAGGGTCTTACTAAGTTGTGCATGCTGCCTCTGGCCTAAAAATTGAGATCCTCTTGCCTCAGCCTTCTGAGGAACTGAGATTACAGGCATCCACCATGGCTCCCAGGTTGAGTTCAGTTTTACATAGGTTGAATTTGACATCTCCATTAGACAGTGAATAGATATATTTAGGAGCACCATTTGGAATTAAGATAGGTATTAGAGTACTCAGTACGGAAACAGATAAGATCCCCTAGGTGCATGTATGATTATTGTTAACAGCTATTTCCCTTTGCATCTTACACATTTTATTCTATCTTCTGGAGACCTCTCCATCTGATAAGAAGTGGCTGCCAGTCTGTGTAGAATGAGAATGGGCTAAGATCATAAAGACACTAGTGTTTTGGGGGGTGACCAGAGAGAGAGAAGAGCCTGTGGCAGAGAAAGAAGCACCCAGAGAAGTATGAAGAAAGACAGACAAGTGTCAGGTCATAGAGGTCAAGAATAGAATGTGTCTCAGGAATTACTGACCAGAGAACAAAACAGTAAAACAGTTGTTATTGTTAGGTGCCATCAAGTCAGATCCAACTCATAGTGACCCTAAGTGCAGCAGAACAAAACACTACCTAACACTGTGCCATGCACATGATCTTTTTATGTTTGAGCCCATTGTTGCAGCTACTGTGTTTCTTCTGATTTTGAGGCATGCCACATCAGCAAAAGGAGGTCCCAGGGGCCTTACTCCATTCCCATCATTAAGATCAACTCTACTTTGAGGAGGCAACCCTTCCCAATCATTTCTTGAATGCCTTCCAGCCTGGGGTGGGGGGGAGCTCATTTTCCAGCACTATATTTGATTGTGCTTCTCTGCTGTTCATAGGGCTTTCAATGGCTAATTGTTTTAGGAGTGGGCTGCCTAGGTCCTTCTCCCTAGTCTGTCTTATTCTGGAAGCTCAGCTGAAACCTGTCCACTATGGGTGGCCCTGCTGGTTTCTGAAATGCCATTGGCATAGCTTTCAGCATCACAGCAACACATGAGCCCCCACAGCATGACAAGCTGATAGACATGTGGGGGAGTATAACAGTACAATGATTAAAATACTGTGGTGTTAGGGTAAAGGTATAGCTCAGTGGTAGAGCACTTGCCTAGTATTCATGAAGCCCTGAGTTCCATCCCAAGAACAGGGGGGATGGGGAGTGGGCAAACCTGTGATATTAGCTGAGGAACAAACAAACAAGAAGAGAGGCCAGAAACATCCATGTATATGTAGATTTTAGTATATTATAATGGTGAATTTTCAAAGCAAATAACATGAGATAACTCTATCCAGTCAAGAAAAAAAATCAAATTAGTTTCTACTACACACACTACACAAAGATAAGTTCCAAATGGATTAAAAATCAAAATAGAAAATAAGCTTTAAAACTCCTAGAAGAGTGGGGGGTATAGCTCAGTGGTACAGCATATGGTTACCATGCACTAAGGCCCTGGCACCATAAAACTCTAAGACAAACAAAACCTCTTACAAGAAATATTGGGGAATAATTTATAATCTAGGAGTAGAGATGACAGGGATGACACAAAACCAAGAAAGCATAAAGGGAAATTTTGCTAAGTCTGGGTATACAAAGGTACTATACACAAAATGCATACACAAATGCAAAGGTACTATACACAAAAAATAAATGACTAATTACAAGCTAGGAAAAATGCTTGCATATGCTATGTGTATATTCACAAATCCCTAGCCAACCATTTCATAAGCTACCCCTCCAGGAAACTAATCACATACATAACCTCTCTTCCCCCAGGATCCCAATCTCCTCCTGGACAGACATCCATCCCTGTTCTACCTAATTCTCTAGCAGGCTTCACTTCTGCCTGTAGTATCTCAGTACTAGAGGGTTAAACCCAGGGGCTCACACATGCTAGGCAACTATTCTACCATTGAATTGTACACCCACCCCCTCTTTAATTTTTATTTTAAGAAAGAGTCTTGCTAAATCACACAGGCTGCCTCTAGCCTTGAACTAGTAAACTTCCTGCCTCAACCTCCTGTCACTGGGATTATAGGCAGATGCCACCAAACCTGGCTTCCCTCCCATCTTTTAAAAGAAGGTATCCACTCAGGAGACAGGGGATTGAGATTGTTGTTGTTAGGTGCAGTGGAGTCGTGTCTGACTCATAGTGACCCTGATAGGGTTTTCAATGGCTGATTGTTTTGGGGATTACATCAGGAGTGGATTGACACATCCTTTTGCCATTGGGGGGACTGAGATAGGTGAAGTGAAATTGTGTGTGTTGCACTTGGCTGCTGCAAGATCCATGTATTGGAGATGAAGAGACATCTGTATCAGTCAAGTGCAGCAGGCCCTGGCTATCAAAAGGACCCACAGCAGTTGTAGTGATAATGTTTGGGAGTGTTCTTATCACTCTCTTTCAGTCCTCATCCTTTTTGAGATCTCTGAGTCCTCTAGTATCAGTCTCTAAGAGCAGCTTTTCCTGGAGGCCTGTGCCTCTGGCTAGAGTTATCCTCTGCTGCGTAACTTTTCCTGCAGTGACCCAGGATTGCAAAGAGAAAAGTCATATATGCTTTCAACCACTGAAGACCCTCGTAGCTAGCTGGACCTACTAGGTTCTTCTTCAGATTTTGGTCCTTCTGGTCTGTGGGGACTTATGCCATGTGGATGGCAACTGCACAATCAGTAAAACTGCCTCCCCCCATGTGAACCTAGGAAGAAGCCATGGACTCTGCCAGATCTGGACAACTGCAGGGGGCACCAGAGGTAAGCCGCTATTGCTGCTTATAGTTTTCTAAGGAAAAATGACGTCTGGAGGCAAAAGTTGTTTTATTTCTTGGCTGTGTATGATCACCTTGCTGTTTGTGAAAAGAGGGAAATGAACACATTGTGAGTGGTGAGTCATGAGATAGCCATGGCGCTGGGAATTGAATCCTGGCGTCCTGACTCCCAGCCCAGCAATTCTGCTTCTCCACTCTGCCTTGTACACTGGTTTATGTTGCTGAATGTGTTTACTCTCTGCTGACTGCAGAGCAGTAAAGAACAGGTGACATGGCTTGGCGAGAAAGGCAAAAGTCAACAGATCCCTGGGGCCTTTGGCCAAGTTTCTATTCCAGGCCACTTAACCAGCTCCCGCTGTGGTTGATGTAACTATAGAGTCCCAGCCCCGCCCTAAGAAAGGGCAAGACCCCTCCTACAGCCCCGGCTGTTTTAAACCAAAGTCAGTTCTCCAGGATTGGTTCAAAACAAAGGGGAAGGGAGATACTCGCTGTAGGCATCCTTGCAGCCCTTAGGCAGCAGGCAGGTTTATAAGTTCGGGCCTCTTGTCTGGGCCAACGCGGTGCCTCAGGCTGCTAAAACCAGCCCCTGGACGGTGCCAGCCTAGTAATAAAGCAGCGTAAAGGTGGCATAATCATCATCACAATAACAGCCGTAATTAGGCTAACCATCATCTGCCTCCACCCTGGCGTTCTCCCTGACTGACTCACCCGGACAACACGCCGGCCATCAGGGAAGAAACTGAGGCAGAGGTGGAGCTGGCAGAGATGGAAGCGACCAGCTGTCCTGAATTTCGCAGCTCTCCAGGTCCACGACCTGTTGTCTGGGTTCCGTGCTAAGGGGCCAAACCCAGGGGCGCCCACAAAGCTCGATCGTGATGTACGCTCTTTGATGCGGTGACCGATCCCTTTCTCGGGTCGCAAGCCTCTCAAATGCTCCCCGCCCCAAGGCCTAGAAAAAGCCAGGCTCCGACCCCCAGGACGAAGCGCCAGACTACAGTTCCCCGCAGCCTTGGCGCGCAAGGTGCTTTCCTTGTTCACGCCCCGAAGTCACCTGCGGCCCTGGTGCCGCGATGACTCCTGGGAGTTGTAGGGCGGTGCCACGCTCTTAACGCTAAGTCCCGGACCCGTGGACTCGATATCCCATAGTGCCCCGCGGCTGTTTCTGACGCACGGAGGCCAGAGGGTATGGGGGCGTGGCCTAGGCAGGGCCCCACCCCGCTCCCCTCTGGCTGGCACGACGCGGCAGTGGTAGTAGGGGCGGTGGCGGCGGAGGCGGCGGAGACGGCGGGGGGGAGGGTCTGGGCGGGGGGCCTCGGCGGATGGACTCGCGGGTATCGGAGCTGTTCGGCGGCTGCTGCCGGCCCGGAGGGGGCCCGGCCATGGGCGGAACCCTCAAAGCTAGGGGGGCCTGCGGCAGCAGCGGCTGTGGGGGCCCGAAGGGGAAGAAGAAGAACGGAAGGAACAGAGGGGGCAAAGCCAACAACCCTCCGTACCTGCCCCCCGAGGTGAGCACCTGAAAAGTGGCAGGGCGAGGGGAAACTACTCCTTCCGGTCCCGGGACCCCAGGGAGGCGGGGCAGAGAAAATCAATCCCCCCTTCCGGGGTCAAGACTCCAGGGAGGAGGGGCGCAGGAGGACACCCCCTCTTGTCCCGGGACCCCCGAGGAGGAGGAACGGAGAGACTGGATCTCCCCTCCCGTGTCAAGACCTCAGGGAGGGTGCGCTCGCCCCTTCTTATCTCGGTTACCCCACAAGTGAAGACGGTATACCATCCTTTGGGAAGAGCAGAGGACCCCGGCCTACGCTGGGACTGGGGAAGGGAGGTTGCATCCGGGGTGAGGAGGCAGGCAGAGTAACCACCGCTTTTTCTAAACTTGCTCCACAGAGAAGGGAGTACCCAGGAAAAGAGCAGTATGTTCCCTTCTTATCCCTCAGTACCCACGCACATAAACTCAAGAGAACAGTTACACTTAGCCCTCTGTCCTTTGCTAGTCCTTTGAGAGGGCGGGGACAAGAGAAGAGCCACAGTATACCTCTCTTAAGATAGGACGACCCAGGGGGAAGAGCCTAAAGCAGTGGTTATCAAACTTTATTATGTACTCGAGTGACCCAGATTGCTGGCCTCACTCCTAGAATTTCTGATTGACTAACTGAGGGATGGTCTTGAGAATTTACATTTCTTACAAGTTCCCATGTCGTGCTAATAATGCTGCTGACCCTGCTTTAAGATTATCATCCTTGTACCACATTTCTGAAGCCAACCATCGTAATTTCCCCCAGTAAAATGGGAGGTCTTTGTTGGTGGGAAGAGCTTCCCTACACTCAGTGGGGTGGAGATTCTGAGTGAAGACCACGTGGAAGGGCCTTGAAGGATGAAATGATGGCAGAGAGGGAGGAGGAAAAATACAATGGTAATAAGATGGTCAGAAAGGAGTGCATAAATGCAGAATGGCAGTTCAGGCAAATCCCATAACCTTTTGCCTCCGAGAGGGGAATGTGGAGGTGAAAGGATGCTGCTGTGCTGTGCTACCACCTGGAGGAGGGAGAATCAATTGTGAGGTGGTTTTAGGATTTCACCTCACCTGAGTTGTGACGATTTGGGGGCCAGGAGGTAAAAGCCATTGTGAGTCTGGTTTCTGGAGTCTGTCCCCTTCATTCCCTCTTCTGAATTTCTTTTGTTCATCTCAGCTCCATCTTTGGAGCTGTGCTCATCTCTCACTTGGGGCTCCGCTCTCATTGAGCTTATAATGACCAGTGCTGAGCTCACCCTTTCGCCCTGGTCCATAACTGCTTGGAGCCTCTTACACTTGATGGCATCAGCTCAGAAGGGTGGGCGGGAAGGAAATAGCGTCTCCCAGATCAGTGGCAAAGAAATGCCCTAACAGTCTGGGCACAAAGGATATATAGATATCTGGGAACCGCAGTTTTAGGCCCTGGGGAGAAGGAAAGAGTGCCCTTGCATCTACGAAGAACATGCTGGGAACTTGGGGTTCTGTTCCTGGATTAAATGGGTGCTCTGCTGTGTCCTTACAGGCCTTTGTTTCAGAGTGGCCACATTGGGGCTGAGTAGAGGACTTGTCTGCCACTGACCCTTGGCAGACACTTGCCCAAACAGGTGCCACTGGGGCTTCCTGCTCTCTCGCTCTCTCTCTCGCTCTCTCTCTCTCTCTCTCTCTCTCTCTCTCTCTCTCTCTCTCTGTCTCTCTCTGGGCCCAGTGGGAATTGAGGGGAAGTAGGGATTGGATCTGGACACTGTGTGGTAACTGCTTCCTGTTTCTTTTCAGGCTGAAGATGGAAACATTGAATATAAAGTGAGTCTTAGGCTGGGGAGGAGCAGGGGATGGGGTAGGTTGCCCTTGCCAGCTTGAGGTGATATTTATGAGATCTTTCTAACTTCATGATCTATGGAAATTCAGGGATGTGGTTCAGGGTAAGGACTCTGAACCTCATTCTGTTGGAGGGGGACTCACTGCTAGGGAGTCAGAGACAAGGGATGTAAGTGGAAAGGGAAAGTCCTTGTCCTTGGCAGCAGGACAGGTTGGGACCATATGGGTTTGATAGGAAAGCTCTAATTTCACCTTTTCATGATACCCTACCTGTCCCAAGCTGAAGCTAGTGAATCCATCCCAGTACCGCTTTGAGCACCTGGTGACACAAATGAAGTGGCGGCTCCAGGAGGGACGTGGTGAGGCTGTCTACCAGATTGGGGTAGAGGACAATGGGCTGCTGGTAGGGCTGGCCGAGGAGGAGATGCGGGCCTCTCTCAAGACCCTGCACCGGATGGCAGAGAAGTATGCGTCCCCTTCCCCCTCAGTTCTCTCCCTAACCCTGGGGAGAACCTGCTCATACCAGTCACCTGGGGTGGGGTGCAGGGGGAGGATTTTCTTCTGCTGTGGTATGTTGACAAAGAGCCATTGTGAGGCAGGTTGGTGTTGGTCTCACCAGGCCTAGGGTTTTTCACTCCTAGATTTAATACGTGCTTGTTTGTTTGTTTTAGAGGTGCTGTGGACAGGGGATAGGTTGGAGGGTGGTGGGAGGTGCAGTGTGGTGTCAAGAATTCTGTGGGCAGTACAGAAAGGTCGCTGGGCCAGAGTCAGGCTGGAATGGGGGGAGTATTTGTGAAATATCAGCTATGGCATTGGTGTGACAGGGTTGGGGCAGACATTACCGTTCTTCGGGAGCGAGAAGTGGATTATGACAGTGACACGCCCAGGAAGATCACTGAGGTCCTGGTACGAAAGGTCCCTGATAACCAACAGGTAAGCACATATTCTCTCCCTCCTATGCTCACACTCCCTGGAGTGCTCTAGGATGGCAAGTTCTCCACTGGCCCAGGATCCTGGGGTGGGGTGTAGATCCTCTCTTGCTCCCCAGGGAGCATTCCCACCTTTGACTTTCAAAGAGAGAGATGAGGAATCGGAGCCCTTACCTCTGGCAATTCGCTTTCAGTTCCTAGACCTCCGTGTGGCTGTTCTGGGGAATGTGGACTCAGGGAAGTCAACCTTGCTTGGAGTCCTGACCCAGGGAGAGCTGGACAATGGGCGGGGCCGGGCCCGGCTCAACCTTTTCCGCCACCTGCATGAGATTCAGTCTGGCCGAACCTCCAGCATCAGCTTCGAGATCCTGGGCTTTAACAGCAAGGGAGAGGTGCATGGGATCAACGGGACCCAGTGGGGCCAGACTCGGAGGATGGGATGGTAGAGGTGAAGGACAGAGGCTGGGGGCAGTGTGTGGAGACTTTTTGGACTAGTATGGATGAAGGCTGTGAGGGCACTGTGAACAAGCTTTCTTCCTTTTAGAAAACAGGTGGGAATCAACTGAACTAGTAGAAAATGGGGCTCAGGGTACAAGGCAGGGCCACCCAGGGACTGGTTTAGGTCCCGGCAACTCCTGAAGGGTTGGGGAGGCTTGCAGGGGGCACTGAGAGCCCTGGGCCCTGGGCTAGGTGGTGAATTACAGCGACTCACGGACAGCAGAAGAGATCTGTGAGAGCAGCTCCAAGATGATCACCTTCATCGACCTGGCAGGCCACCACAAGTACCTGCATACTACTATATTTGGCCTCACCTCCTACTGTCCAGACTGTGCCCTGCTCCTCGTCAGTGCCAACACTGGGATTGGTGAGGCTTTGGCAGGGACAGGGTTGAAGGGAGGTACTGACTCTTCTACCCTGGGCCTCCTCAAAGTTGGGAGCCACACCAACACTCCTCTTCCTCCCTTTCTTCCCACATTCTCTTCTCCTGCCTTCCTTCTTGCTCTGAGGCAGCTGGCACCACAAGGGAACATCTGGGGCTTGCCCTGGCCCTGAAAGTGCCCTTCTTCATCGTGGTCAGTAAAGTGGACCTGTGTGCCAAGACCACAGTGGAGAGGACAGTGCGCCAGCTGGAGCGGGTCCTCAAGCAGCCTGGCTGCCACAAGGTCCCCATGCTGGTCACCTCTGAGGATGATGCTGTCACTGCTGCCCAGCAGTTTGCCCAGTCACCCAAGTGAGCTTGACTCTTACCCTAAAGCCCTGATCAGCAGGGAAGGCTGCCACAGGGCCCAGCAGCATAGTGTCCCACTTCCAGGGCTAGAGCCAGTCTGGTTCGGTTCTGTGGTTTCTCAGTGTAGGACTGTGGGAGGGAGTTTCTGTGGAGCTTTGCTGATGCCTGGGACCTTAAAGAAGTCTGCTGTCTCTCTTGGCCCTTGGGATGGACTTCATGTCCCACATTCCCTGGCTTGCTCACAGCCAGAAGAGAAGGGGCCTCTGCTGCCCAGAGGAAAGCTTACCTTTTCACGTGTGGGCCCTGGCCTCTGCCTTCAGTTACGACTTTCCTCATTTGTCCTTTCCATGCCTCCTTTTCTAGTGTCACCCCTATCTTCACACTGTCCAGCGTGTCTGGAGAGAGCCTAGACCTCCTCAAAGTCTTCCTGAATATCTTGCCGCCACTCACCAACAGCAAAGAGCAGGAGGAGCTTATGCAGCAGTTGACAGAATTCCAGGTAGTTGGCCCACCAAACAGATAGAAGGCTGGGGGCTGGGAGGGGCCAGTTCTGACTGAGCGCAAAGCCTGTTTAGAGATGTCAGACTTGCCAGCCCTGACTATGAAGATGTTGATAGAGTTTTCATTGGCTCCAGGTGGATGAAATCTACACGGTACCAGAGGTGGGAACTGTTGTTGGAGGGACACTTTCCAGGTGAATTGCCTTGTCTGCTACCCACTCTACTCAGGCTTCACATACCCCTATACTTGAAGACATCCTGCCCAAAAGAGGAGTCCCTAGAGTTGAGCGGAGCCCACCAAAAGGGTGTGTTTAGTACCCCTCCTGGGAATCTCCAAGCCCCTGAGGGAGAAGTGTGGGTCATGGGCCCCAGGAAGAAAACTAATGTATTCAAATGACCTCATCTCAAAGTGGCGAAATAAGAAAAAGACTCCAAAGCACAGGGTGAAACCCAAGGGAGTAACTTGCTCCTTCAGGGATCAGGTGTTTGGTGTTATCAGAGCAGCCAGTGCTTCTCTGCCAGCCACCACTGCTGGCCTTCCTGTTGTTGGACTTCAGTCTGACTATTAGACTGGACAAGGCAGTTATCCTCTTACCTCCAAGTCTGAATTTAGGGTTCCTTTACCCTGCTTAAGAGAGTTGGTCCTACAACGAAAAGTGCTATAGGTTAACCTAGCAGAGTTGGCAGGGGGACCCAGGCTGATGCTGTACCACCTGCCCTCTGGGCTCCAGTGGGATTTGCCGTGAGGGGGACCAGCTTGTGGTGGGCCCCACGGATGATGGCTGCTTCCTGGAGCTGAGAGTATGCAGCATCCAGCGCAACCGGTCTGCCTGCCGTGTACTGAGAGCTGGCCAGGCTGCTACGCTGGCCCTTGGGGACTTCGACCGTGCATTGCTTCGCAAGGTGAGGTGGACCAGTAGGTTGGAGAGGGAATGCCAAGAGAAGCATTTGGGAGACTGCCTAGTAATTGAGGAACACCCATCTAAAGTGCTTCAGAGCAACTAGTAGAAAAATGGTTTCTAACCCAAGGAGTATAGGTCTGGTTACCCAGACTGTGAAAATGGCAGAGCGCAGGCCACTAGGTATGAATCACTGTGGAGCAAGCTTGAAAGTTCAAAACTCTTAACAATACAAAGGTTAGAGGACATGGGAGGTGGATAAAGAGGGTACCCTCTGAGAATTTGGAGTGTTGTCTTCTGAGGTCTCTGTGAAGTCATGAACAGGAAAAGGAAATTCCAGAGCTGTAAAGGGTGTGGGCAGCTGAGGGAGGGAAGGTCTAATACTAGGTCTTCCCTTCCTGGGCCTGCGGCTGTGCCTCCTCAGGGTATGGTGATGGTGAGTCCTGAGATGAATCCTACCATCTGCTCAGTGTTCGAGGCAGAGATCGTCCTGTTGTTCCACGCCACCACCTTCCGACGAGGATTCCAGGTGACAGTACATGTGGGCAACGTACGTCAGACAGCAGTGGTGGAAAAGATCCATGCAAAGGTGAGATGGACCCAGCTATGCCTCTTATTTCTAAAGGGAAAAGTCAGAACCTAACCTTGGACGTAGCAGGGACTTCTGTGATCCCATGGGCAGCAGCCTACCTGGAAGGCCTGAGGGTGGGGAGTCAAGGCTGGTAGAGAATGGGAATGGGAGGCACTGGCCAGGGCAGTTACCACTTGTCTGCTGCAGGACAAGCTCCGAACAGGGGAGAAGGCTGTGGTACGTTTCCGCTTCCTGAAACACCCAGAGTACCTGAAGGTGGGCGCCAAACTGCTGTTCCGGGAGGGTGTCACCAAGGGCATCGGCCATGTCACCGATGTGCAAGCCATTACATCAGGAGAAGCCCAGGCCAGCATGGGCTTCTGAGTCCTCCACACAGACAGCTCTGTTGCTGTCCCTACAATATATAAGGTGACTTCTAGCCCTGCTGCCCACTGTTGGCGGCTCTGTGTGTTAATAGGCTACAGAGCGGGGTACTCTCTGCCACCTGCTTCCTGCTGCCTTTCTGGAGAGGTGTTAAGCTTGGTGTGGCCAGGGAAGGGCAGTCCTGAGGGAGGAGATAATTCAGGGCAGCACTCAGCAGCTGTGTGTCCACCTGGTTGTGTCATCAACCCTGGCAAACCTGTGGCCTGTCTACTGGAGGGAGCTGACTACAGCCACCTTGGTCCACTCAGGAATGGGCGTGACTCACCAGCGTGATCCCTGCACTTAGGACTGTCACAACCAGGGTGGCCCTCGAAAGCACTTTTTCTATACCTCGTCTCAAGGCCATGGAAGCTGCCTGTCTCTCCCTGACTGGACAAAAGACATTGCTCCTGGTCATCTGGTGGCCCCAAGGTCAGAAGATACAGCATAGAGACAGTGGACGTCTGTGCTTCCACCCTGTGCTGAGACCTAAGGCCTTTTCGTCAGCTTTATCTCCCTTTCCTACTTCACTTAAGGGCCATTTCCCTAGCTCCTCCTCTCACAAGCCCCACAGGTGCTATTTATTGTGCTGGCCCAGGTGTGGGGCTGCCAGGGTAAGGCTTGGCATTCCAAAGGCCGGCTGCATGTCAGTCTCATCCTTTCCTCTGCAGTCATCTGTTGGCTTTCATTGCTGAATCATATATTTTACTTACCCAGACTGGTGGCTGGGGGGCACCTGACCCGCAATTCTGTATCCTGCCATTCTAACCCTGCTTCCTGCTCCCACATAAACTTTTTTCTTGTTTTAGTAATTTGTAGTGACCATCCCCTTCCCTCTGTTGCAGGGAACCAGGAGGAAAGGGAAAGATGTTGCCATATTTCCTACTCTTTAGGCGTGGACTCCCTCCTTTCCCTTTGTTAGCATCCTGGGTTCCCGTGGACTCAGGGATTTGTTGGTTGAGGTCTCTCTGCATATATATATATATATATATATATATATATATATATATATATGGATATATATTTAAATACACAAATATATTGTACAGAATAAAAAGTTTTATTGAATACAGTGTGCTTATGCTTAAGACACAGGCTCAGTTTCCTGAGCTAAAGTCCTCTCCAGAATTAGAGACAAGTGAAACCCCACCATTCCTGGGCCCTGACTGGGGAAAAGGACTCATGCCTTAATCTCACTTGCTATTCTTTTCCCATCCCATATATATACATATATATATATATATATATATATATATATATATATATATATTTATGGGGCTGGGATTTAGCTCAGTTGGTAGAGCACTGCACTGCAGTCTCTGAGGACCTGAGTTCAATTCCCAGCACCACAAAAATGGGAGAAGGGCCTGGCAATCCACTCCCAAGGCAATCCCAAAACAGTCAGCCATTGAAAACCCTATGAGGGTTGCTATGAGTCAGATACCGACTCGATGGCACCTAACCACAACATATACATATACATATATATTCTAGCCAAGAATTTTGGCCTGTTTTGCATCATCCTTTGAGCAGAGTAGAAAGTGAAACTGCCCTTTCAGCTTAAATAGATAGCTATCCTATATTTGAGGAGTGGCCCTGTGAGATTTGGAGATTAGAGTGCCAGCTACTTTTAAAGATGAGTAAAATTTAGAGATGAAATGTTAATCTGGTCCTCACAGTTTTCTGGTTTTTACAGGCTTAGATTCTTGGCGTTTTGAGCGTCACTTGGCCAAACCTCAGTTCTTTTTCCTGTTTCTGTGTTCAGACCATTTGATTATCACATATTGTGAGTAGAGAAATGGAGCCCAAAGGTATTAACTGCAAAAAACAGCGACTACATATTGAACACTGGTCCTGGCAGAAGAAAGATGATACATGTGGTCCAAGGCCCTATGTGGCATTCTGCCTCTAGGCTTAAAAGTGATAGCTTCCCCACTACTCAGGATCAGATGCTTTTTAAAATACCACTGGTTTAACTTGCTATTAAGAAGCGTGGTTAAAAAACTTCCTCCTGTAATAGGAGCCAAGAACATTAACTTCCTTCTGTATAGCTGCTAATAAGGTTATGTGTAGCAAAAAGGCACTGTAGCTTTCACCCAACACTGACCTTGCATACTTGACTGCTATCCCCACCACAGATTCACTGCCAGTGCCTTGGAGCAGGGCTGGCATTCCCAAGAAAATAGGTGTGCTGCTCATATTGCCCTTATTAATCAACACTAGCCACTCACTCTCACTAGAATGTGTAGATTCTGATTTTTTTAAACAAGTTCCCTGGTGCTGCTGTTCTTCAAACTGCACTTGGAGTGAGTAGCAAGATTCCAGAGATGATCTGCCTTTGGTCACCCTATCAGTTTGGGCCTTTAGAAGTCCAATGAAACCTAAGTTTCTACCACATTACTTTTCTCTACAACTCCTGTATGCCAGTCAACCCAACTGTCAAAAAGCAGTCAGCTTGGTTTATAGAGTAAGAGATGAAAGCTTTATCTACATGTTTTAGTGTGGGAAGCTGAAGCAGGGGGATTGAATATGAAGCCAGCCTGGGCTACACAGTGGGACCTTGTCTCCAAAACAAGCAAAGGAAAGGAAAAGTAAAGAATGACGAAAGGAAATTCTAAAAGACCACATCTCAGTACTCAAACACTTCTAGGAATTAGTGATCCACTTTGCTACATTAATAGAAAATTTAGGGGAATAAAAGTATGTAAGGTGGGCTCCCATAGAGTTTGAATTACTGTCTTTATTTAAGTGCCATAAAAGTGGAATATATTTTCAAAGAAAAAGATAATTTCCTGCAAGGCCCAGTGAATTTCAGACCCGTCCCCCCCCAAATAACATACCCCAACTTACAAATAAGCTAAAAAGTTGAAGTTCATTTTTTTTTTCCTTTTTGTATGTATGGGAAAAGGGATGGGAGGAGGATGTGGCAGTCCACTCCCGAAAAACAATCCTGAAATGATTCGTCATTGAAGCCCTATGAGGGTTGCTATGAGTCAGACCTGATTCAGTGGCACCTAACAACAACATGGGAAGAAGATGTGCACACCGTTTTCCCTATCTTTTTAACTTACCACCAACTAGTTTAGTTCATTTTCAGTTGGTTCCATGTGTAATTCAAGGTTACCTAAATCAGGAAAAGCCAAAAAAGCTGACTTCCCATACATTTAGAGATTAAAAATACAATAGTAAGGCTGAGGTGGTCGGTCAGTGGGAGAGTACTCGTCTAGCATGTGCAAAGCACTGGGTTCCATCCCTAGCACTGCAAAAAATACAGCACTATAGATGTGAATAAGTACAAAATGCTACAGTAATGAATATAAAACCCTAAACCCAAGGCTGTAATCCCAGCATTTGGGAGGCTGAGGCAGAACTGGTACAAGTTCAAAGCCAGCCTGGGTTACCCAGAAAGACCCCATCTCCTAAAACCAAAAACAAACAAAAACTCCTCCAACTGAGGAACATACCAATGACTCTAAAGTCTCAATCACTTACCTCTTCAATTTAAGATATCATTGTCCTCTACCAACCTGACCTTCATTATATTCTAGATCAGTATTTCTAAAACTTTAAGATACACCTTTGGAAGTCTCATTAATATGTAGATTGTGATTGTTTCTAACAAGTTCCCTGGTGATGCTGATGCTGCTGTTCTTCAAATCACACTTGGAGTAGCAAGGTTCTAGAGATAATCTAGTTTTGATCATGATTTACTCAATCTAAACAGATTTTCTGAACTGGCCCAGGAGCAATCTCATTCTACATTAGAATAAAATGGTAGAGGGCCAGTGGCTAACACTGAAGTTCTAAGAGCCCTTACCTGTATGAAATTAAGTACTTATGGCTGGGATTTAGCACCGCTCTACCAACTGAGGTCCCGAGTTCGAATCCTAGCACCACAAACATGGGAGAAGGATGTGGCAATCCACTCCCATGGCAATCCCAAAAGAGCCACTGAAAATGCTTTAAGGGTCGCTATGAGTCGGACACTGACTTGACAGCACCTAACAACAAGAGGTAGCTCTTTGGGAGAAGGACCCGACAACCCACTCCCAAAAACCAATCCACCATTGAAAACCCTATGACTATTTCACTGACAATAGCGCTTAGCCTATATTGTGCATAGGATTGCTATGAGTCGGATATTAACTTGATAGCATCTAACAAGAAGTAGCTCTTATATACAGAGCACTGCTTTTAAACTAGTTACTGCCTTTAAGATTTCAGTCCTCTCACTTTCTCCAACTAACACTGAAATCCGGTCAGTGCATCTAAACTGTCCCTGTCACAGAGCTAGGAAGAAAAAAATAACTTTTTTTTTTTTTTTTTAAACGCAATTCCTTCTCTGTGTCAACTTTAAGTTAGGTACATTAAATACATCCTTTGGTGAGGGGACTCTGCTGGGGCCTTATGTATGCTAGGTAGGCACTCTACCTCAGGGCTACATCCTCACTCCCTAAATACATCACTTTTAAAACATTTATTTTGTGGTAGTGGTGGGGTTGAGCCCACAGTTTTGTTCTAGGCAAGCCCTCTACCATTGAGCTACATCCCCATCCCTTTTTAGACAGGGTCTTGCTAAGATGCCCAGGCTGACCTCAAACTTCCCAATCTTCCTGCCTCAGCCTCACGAATACCTGGGATTTCAGGCATGCACTGTCATACCTGGCTAATGTGTGTATGTGTGTGTGGGGGGGGGTCCTGGGATTCAAACCCCAGGCTTTGCACCTACTTTGCAAGTGATCTACCACCGGGCTGCACCCCCAACTTATTTATTTTTATTTGCAGACAGGGTCGCACACTAAATTGTGCAGGCTGCCTCTGGTCTTGAACTCACCAAACTCCTGCCTTAGCCTCCCAAGCCACTGGGATTAGAGGCATGCCTCACTGCACCTAGCTAGTATATAATTCTTAATTTTCAGTAATCTGTAAGGTAATCAGCTCAGTTTTACTGGTAAGGAAGTGAAGAAAGTGACTTGTTCAAAGCCATATGTGAAATAAGAGGCAGAGGGAATTTAGAACCAGGTCTCTTAGGCTCCAATGCCCACATATGTTCCACTGTATTATGATTTGAGAAAGAAAAACATGGTTAAACCACACCAAACCTTGGCTACAGAGTTTACATTCCTCACTTCCCTAATCAAAGAATAGGACTGCACTCCCTTATCTAGGGAATGTCAGGAGCTCCTCTCTGAACAGAGGTGCTGCAATAAATTACTTTCCATATGGATATAGCTCCTGGTATCTAAAAGTTGTCTCTTCAAAGATTTCTGGTCAAGGACTTTCTGCTTGAATTGCTCTGTAACACCGGTGGACTGTTTAAAGTAACCAGTCAGAGAGAAATACACAGATTCCTTTGTCTATTTGTCTGTAAGTCCTATATAAAGGACAGAAAAGAATACCTTGGGGAACACGGCCATTTTGGGACCAAAGATCCTGCTGTTGCCCTACCACCAATGAAGCCCCTTCCTCTAATTAACACTAGTATTCGGGTGATTCTTTCTCTCTGGTGGGCCTTGCTTCCTGCTACAATTTAACACTGCCTCCTTAAACTCTGAAGATTACCAATTTGCCCAGTGTTGTGGTGCACGCCTTTAATCCTAGCAACTCAGGAGGCTAAGGCAGGAGGATCATAAGTTTGATGCTACAAACATCCTGTGCAACTTAACAATACCCTGTCTCAAAAAATAAAAAACAGGCTGAGGGGGTACAGCTCAGTAGTAGAGCACTTGCGAGTGCCTTGGGCTCAATCCCCTAATACTGGGGGGATATATTAAAAACTCAATGGATTATTCTTTCACCAATAGGATTAAAATCCCATGATGAGATGGAAATCTTAACCTAGCACCTAATTGGATTATTTTTTGTATTAAAAATTTTAGTTCTGGATTTCCTTGAGAAACATATTTCCATTATCTACATTAGTCATAAAATATTAAAACCCTACAATAAGCCTGAGGGCAGCACTAATGTGTTAATGGCTTAAAAAATGATTCCAGTGTCTGCATGCCTTTGGACCTAGGGCGTTTACTACCATAGGCCAATGGGCTCTTGGGACTTCTTTTGCCTTGAGGACACAAACTAGGAGCAGCTTGGGGTTTTGAGGAATGAGGCTGCAAAAAGGATTCCTGCAACTCCAAGGCAAAATGATAGTCCATGTGTTCTGGCATCTCCCACACTGCTACAAGCGAGCCACATTTCTCACAGGTCACTTGGTCCTCAGTAGCTAGAAGGCTAGAGGTGGCAGTTGCCTTTGGGACTACTTCCAGAGACTTGGAAGCTGAAAAAGCAAGCAAGTTTGGGCCATGCTGTGTAAAATCCATCTCTGCAGGAACTGCTTTAGAGGATTCTGGCCTCTGTGTTCCTTCATAAACAGGGGCACCGTCTGAATATTTTGTTGGAAAACAGTTTGGTAAACCTTTAGGGTTGGACTGTGGATTTTGTGGAGGGTAAGGAGCTGAAGAATTACTAAGATGTTTCTGATTAAAAAGCAGACTCTTTTGCTTAAAGAAGGGCTCAGATCCTGTAGTTCGACTGGTCCGGAAGAGCAACAAGGGCTTAGAGGCTGAATTGCTTGCAGAGGCCAGGGTGGTGGCAGTAGGAGATGAAAATGAAGCTTCTTTGACTTTCTGCTTTTCTGAAGCTTTTTGGAAGAATGATTCCAGAGATGTGGTTGCCTTCTTAGTGGCTGGCACAGCCAGGCCACTTCTCTGGGTCTTAGTTTCTGAGCCAGTAATTGGCACCTTTGGCAGAGAACTTGAGTCACTGCTCAAGAAGACAGTGATGTCTGTGCAAGATGAAGGGGCAAAGGCAGAGAATTTGGTAGCGCAGAGGAAGAGCATTGTGAGGGGAGGGGACCTGTGTGCAAAGGAAAGAACAAGATTAGCAACAGGTCACTATTTCAGACTTTAGACAGATTCAGTTCATAAATTACTGGGGTTCTGGTTCTGCCAAGAGAAGAAACTATCCTTATTACAGCAGTGTTTCTCAAACTTTAGTGTGTAATGCATTAATACAGAGAAAGTAGACCTAGGATGAACAGTGAATTTAAGTTTCTAGCAAATTCCTATGGGATGCTAATATCACTTGTCTGAGACCACCTTGAGAACACCTGATTTGGTGACCATCCATCTACTAACAGCTAGGACACCGCTACGGAAGTTGCTGTAATTCATGGTTGGGGCAAGAAATTTTATTCAGGGAACAAAAAATCTTTAGCATATTTAGACTGGAAAGACTAGAAAAAACCTCTTAGCTATTCTTCTATTTTCAAACAGGGTATTACCTAACTCTAACCCTGATGGACTTTCCACCCTGGAATTTCTAGAAATGCAATCCTGTAACCGATTTTGGTTACCAATCCTAGTCTCAGAAACATTTCAAGACATTCTTGTCATAAAGTTGCCTGATTACCTAAATAAAATTTCACATGAGGTGAATTTCAGGAGATGAAACATGCTTTTACATATATATTAGTTCCTCAATGAGGTAAAGAGTAAATATTAACATTTTAAAGTAATTACAGCAGCATCTATCATCAGGTTTCATGCTTTGAAACCATCTTATAATCAGATAATGTCGATGCTTCCTTGCCAATAACTTTCACAGTACTGGTGAGGAATATTACAATTTGTCAATTTAAATATTTTAAAATAAGGTTTCGTGTGAACATAGCACAATCATCATTTGGTTCTGTAAAACTGTTAAATATTAGAAAGTAAATATAATAGCAAGTAAAAATTATAGGTCTAGCTGGGCATGGTGGTGCACTCCTGTAATCCCAGCAACTAAGGAGGTGAAGGCAGAACGATCATGAGTTCAAGGTCAGCTTGCTAAGTTAACACCAGCATAACTTAGCAAGACCTTAACTCAAAATAAAAAACAGAAAATGGACTGGGGGTGTAGCCCAGTGGTGGAGCACTTACAAAGTATATGCAAGACCCTGAGTTCAATCCCCCTGGTACTGCAGAAATAAAAAGTTATTATAGGTCTGTACATAATATGTTGTTAGGTGCCATCAAGTCAGGTCTAACTCATAGTGACCCTATGTATAACACAATGAAACACTTCCCGACACTGTTTCATGCCCGGCACTAAGTCAGTGCTTCTGTGCTATTCATAGGGTTTTCAATGGCTGATTGTCTCCGGATTGTTTTCCAAAGTGGGCTGCCAGGTCCTTCTCACATTTTTGCAGAGCTGGGGAAAGAACCCAGGGTCTCAGAGCACACAGAGTGGTACTCTACCAACTGAGCTAAAACCGAGCCCCATACATAATATAGTATGCCAATATTATTTAGATAAGCAATAACTTAGGTGATGAACTGATTTTTTTTTCTTTTTGTCAGTACTGGGGGATTACACTCAGGGCCTCACACATACTTTATAAGTCGTTTACCATTGGGCTGCAACCCCAGCTCTTTTTTTTTTTTTTTTTTTTTTACTTGAAGAAAGTGTCTTGCTAAGTTATGAAGGCTGCCTCTGGCCTCGAACTTGAATTCTTCTTGCCTTTGTTTCTTGAGTTGCTGCAACTAACAGCATGTGCCAATGTGCCTGGCTGAACTTTTTTTTTTCTTTGTAATATTCAATTATATCTATAAGTAAACAACCAATTAATCTTACTCTCATAATTATATTTCCATTGCAAATTTGGAATACTACTTTTTATTGATATAATGTTGTTGTTGGTACTATTGATCTAGATTTGACTCATAGCAATTCTCTGTACAACAGAACTAAACATTACTCAACATTGTGCCATGCACCCAATCTTTTTATGCTTGAGCCCAGGGTTACAGTCACTGTGTTTCTTCTCATTTTGAGTCCTGCTACATCAGCAAAAGGGGGCCCCCTGGGGCTTTACTCCATTCCTGCCATTAAGGTCAACTCTATGTTGAGGAGGTAACTCTTCCCCAGTTAATTCTTGAATGCCTTCCAGCCTGGGAGGGCTCATTTTCCAGCACTATATTTGACTGTGCTTCTCTGCTATTCATAGAGTTTTCAATGGCTAGTTGTTTTGGGAGTGGGCTGCCAGGTCCTTCTGCCTAGTCTGTCTTATTCTAGAAGCTCAACTGAAACCTGTGCACCATAGGTGGCCCTGCTGGTATCTGAAATACTGGTGACATAGCTTTCAGCATTACAGCAACCACACAAGCCCCCACAACACGACAAGATGACAAGCATTTGGGGGACCAATGTAATAGGCCATGTTAAATAAAGATTAAAATATGTTGTTGTTGTTGTTTTTAAAAAGCAGCAGCAGCAACTGGGTGCTGTGATACCAACCTGACTTGGGAGGCCAAAGGATGCTGTGCAATTAGTGACACTGTCTCAAAGTAAAAAAATAAAAAAGGGGCCGGGGGTGCAGCTCAGTGCCTAGTAGCATGTGCAAGACCTTGAGTTCAACTCCTTAGTGCTGGGGAAAAAAAATGTTAAAAAAGGATTCAATTCTTAGCTGGGCGCAGTGGCGCATGCCTGTAATCCCAGTGGCTCAGGAGGTGGAGGCAGGAGGATTGTGAGTTTGAGACCAGAAGCAGTCTACGTAACTTAGTAAGACCCTGTCTCAAAAAGTAAAAAAATAGGCTGGGTGCAGCTCAGTGGTCCAGCAAGCGCAAGGCCCTAGGTTCAACCCCTAGGATTCAATTCTTAAAAATCATTAATATCTAGATAGAAAATGAACACGGTCCCAAAAGAGGCTTTATCTTCTGTTTGGTTATATTTCATGATCATCAGAAGTGAATTTTATTAATAAGTATGACACTATAATACTAGCAGGGAGCAGGACCTGGCAAGCCACTCCCGAAACAACTAGCCATTGAAAACCCTATGGATAGCAAAGAAACACTGTCAGATATAATGCCGGAAAATGAGGCCCCCAGGTTGGAAGGCACTCAAAAGACTACTGGGGAAGAGTTGCCTCCTCCAAGTAGAGTCTACCGTGATGAGGGAAATGGAGTAAAACCCCAGGGTGCTCAACGTGATGATGTGACACGACTCAAAATGAGGAGAAACAACTGTAAACATCCATTAATAATTGGAACATGGAATGTACGTAGGATGAATCTAGGCAAGTTAGAAATTGTTAAAAGAGAAATGGATTGCATAAACATTGACATTCTAGGCAACAGTGAGCTAAAATGGACCAGCATAGGCCATTTTGAGTCAGACAGTCATATGGTCTACTATGCTGGGAATGATAAACTAAAGAGAAATGGGGTTGCATTCATCATCAAAAAAAGACATTTCAAGATCTGTCATGAAATACAATGTTGTCAGTGATAGAATAATATCCATACGCCTACAAGGAAGGCCAGTTAATATGACTATTATTCAAATTTATGCACCCACCACTAAGGCCACAAATGAAGAAAGGGAAGACTTCTATCAGCTTCTGCAATCTGAAATAGATCAAACATTCAATCAAAACATACTGATAATCACTGGTGACTGGAATGCAAAGGCTGGAAACAAAGAAGACCCAGTAGTTGGAAAATATGGTCTTGGTGACAGAAACGAAGCTGGAGATCGCATGACAGAATTTTGTCGGACCAGTGACCTTTTCATTGCAAATACATTTTTTCAACATCATAAACGGAGACTATACACATGGACTTCACCAGACGGAACATACAGAAATCAAATTGACTACAATTGCAAAGAGACGATGGAAAAGCTCTGTACAAAATGTCAAAACTAGACCAGGTGCTGACTGTGGATCAGACCATCAACTTCTCATATGCAAGTTCAAACTGAAGCTGAAGAAAATTAGAACAAGTATACGAGAGCCACGGTATGACCTTGAGTATATCCCACCTGAGTTCAGAGACCACCTCAAAAATAGGTTTAATGCATTAGACACAAATGACAGGAGACCAGAAGAGTTGTGGCATGACA
>VMDO01029679.1:0-22315 GCA_007922755.1 Pedetes capensis | reverse complement strand
ATATGTTTATCATTTTCAATGACATATATTCCTTTGTATGGAACTCTTAGTTTTTCCTTAAAGAACTTTTTCTATTTTTTGTAGTGTTGGCAATAATTACTTTCTAATAACCTATAAATGTCTTTTTAAAGGCTGTTTTAAGAAAGATGTGTTTATTTGTTTATTTATTTTACTGTTTTGGAAACAAGGTTGCTAGGTAGCCCAGACCGGCTTCAAGCTCATGATCCTCCTACCTCAGTCTCCTGAGTCTGCTGAGTGACACTGTGCCCACCTTGTTTACATTATTTTTTTATGTGAAGATAGTGGAAATTCTTGGCTTTGTTCCCTGAATGTCTTGTGTCATTTCCTTGCTGCTTTTAATATATTCACATTATCATTAGTATTCAGCAATTTGACTAAGATGCATCTTGGTGTGGCTCTTCTATTTACTTTATTTGGGGATTTTAGAGCTTATTGCATTTTTGGTAAATACATTTCAAAAAATCTTTAGTCATTATTTTTTCAAATACCTTTCTGTGCACCCTGTTTTCGTGATTCAAAATACATGTATGTTAGATTGCTTGATCTTATCCCACAGGCTACTGTAGCTTTCTTCATTTATTTTTCTGGCACTTTTTCTTCCTGAGCTTCAGTTTGGATTTTTTGTTTCATTCCTATACCTTTGAGTTTACTGATCTTTTCTCTTTTTTTGATTATTTTTTCCCCTTACTGATAATTCATCCATTGTGCAACTTCTACATCACTTCTGTTTATACTTTCATCAACTTACTGAGTTTATGGAACATTTGGATTAATACATAGTAAAACTCATATGCATTTATGGGCTATATTCTCTTATTTTTCCATGTACTCATGAAGTTGCATCATTTACATTAAGATTATCCTCTCCCCCTTTATTGCTTTATATTTTTCCCCTCCCCTTGCTACCTTCCACAACCTTCACTTCCCTTTGCTAGTCCCCTCCTTCCTTCATTCTGCTCTGCTAATATTTTCCCTTATTCTCGTTGTTGATGTTGTTAGGTGCTGTCAAGTTGGGTCCTACTCATAGCGACCCTACGTACAACATAACTAAACACTCCCCAACATTGTGCCATGCCTGACCCTATGTCAGTGCTTCTCTGCTATTAATAAGATTTTTTATGACAGATTTTTTTTTTGAGAGCAGGTTGCCATATCCCTCTCCCTTTCCCTTCTTAGCAAAGTTTGGTCCTTCATTTCTATAATTCTATATATGTACTTACATATAGTTTTTCTCTTCCTTTAAGTAAGATTCAGCTCCCATATATGACTGAGAACATAAGGTATTTCTCTTTTTGAGCCTGTGTTCTTTCTCTTAAGATGATATTCTCCAGCTCCAACCATTTTGCTGCAAATGACATTATTTAATTTTTTATTGCTGAGTATTATTCCCTTGTGCATATGTACCACATTTTTTTTATCCATTTTTCGGTTGATGTGAATCTTGGTTGGTTCCATGTCCTTGCAATTGTGAAGAGTGCTGCATTAAATATGGAGATGTAGGTGTCTCTGGGGTATGATGACTTGTCTCCCTTTGGGTTTATTCTAAGGAGTGGTATAGCCGGGTCCTGTGGCAGTTCTAGTCTTAGTTTTCTGAGGTACATTTATATAGATTTCCAAGTGTTTGAACTAATTTACAGTCCTACCAGCAGTGTAAAAGGGTTCTTTTTTCTCGCCATCCTCGCCACAAGACCCTCCCCAGACGTGCCGGTCATTAGCCCTTCTACTCCAGCTGCGCAGGATACCAGGTTATGTAAGAGACAAAGTGCTGGCTGAGGGTGGGACTTATGGTGGTGAAGCTTCCAGTGGACACCTTGGCGGGGACTTTCGCAGGAATTCTTCCCCTGGGTGGGCCTGTACGTCAAAGCTGTGCAGGAGGCACCCACAGCTCTGTGTGAAAACCCCAATAAACGCACGGTCACTGTAGTCTAACCCAATCTGTCCTTTGGTCTGTCTGTGTTACCTTTGGCTTCACTCAACATCAACGAAGTCCAGGGCTATGTTTTGGCTGTCAACACAGTCCTTCATCTAGTTTGTGTGATTTTCTTGATTCCCAACCAGCAGGGGTGAGGAACAAGGGTCCCTTTCCATGTGCCTTAGATGTCACTACCTTTCTCTCCTGCCTCACTCAGACCCCTTCAGTCCGGGTTTTTGATCTTATCAGTAAAATAATTTGTAGATGGACAGCAAAGGCCAGCAAACAAAAGTTTTATTCAGAAGAGGAAGTAGTTGAGAAAGGGAAAGCATGCACCCTGGGGAGCAGTGTGGGCGATCTCACGAGTGAGGAGCTTGCTGAGGGTAGCTGGGCTGTCTCTGTTCATTGGCGCGGAGGTGTTCGTGAGGGGAGTGTGCGGCGAGGATCACTTGACTAGCCCCAACTTTCATGATAACTAAGTTGTATACAGGGTTATATAACCATTCCTTGGGTGTACCACATTACTGATTCCAAGCTGCAGGACATGTGCAGCGGCTCCAATTTTCCCTGAAATTTACGCTTACCTACTGACTGCCAGCTGTACAAGGTCACATAGGGCTGATGTGGTAGGGAGTTTGGGGGACTGCGCATGCTCAGGGGTTTTATAGCTGGCAGTACGTTTTTTGCTTGCTTATTTGTTTTGTTTTGTTTGCAGTACTGGGGAGATGTTGAACCCAGGCCTCACACATGCAAAGCAAGTGCTCTACCACTGAACTGCACTGCAAACCCCTTTTAATCTTTTGAGATAGGTCTCATTAAGTTTGCAGGCTGCCACTGGCTTCAAACCTGCAATCCTAGTGCCTCAGCCTCCTGAGTGGCTGCTGTCACAGGTGAGCATCACAGCACCCCATCTGCTGAAGATCCAGGAGAGCGTCTGGGGGAGCAGAATACTCCCCTGGTCTGTGATTGGACAAGTAGGACAGGCGCTTTGTCTCACTGTATCCAAATCAAGGAGGGGCTAGCATAATGAGGAGGTTCACCACAGCCTCTGGTCCCTGAATCCCTGTCTAGAAACTCTTTCTCAATGGGAGAACCCACCAGTGGGGGAAAGAGCCCAGGCAAACTGTCCAGTAAGGTTTGAACCAACTCAGAGGGCAGAGAGCGGTTGCCTTGGGACAAATGGGTGTGAAACCAAGAGCTGTCAATACATGTGTCAGGGTAATGAAGCAACCAATCTCCTTAAATAGGGAAGAGCTCCCTTGCACTCGTTAAAGATGAACTCAAAAGCCCGTAAACAGAGATCATTTGTGAATGGTGGGAATTGAACATATTCACACTGGGAATTTCTCACAAAACCCTCCCAGGTCATATTCTCAAGTGAAAACTGCAGTGGGAGGAACCCCTGTGTCCTCCCATTCCCCATAATTCCCATGTGGGAGCACCAGCCCAGCTCAGTGGTGTGCATATTTAGAACCTGGCAGACAGCTCTGAGCCCTGGGCTGGGCCAGGTGTTGCTCTGGGATGGATGGGCACTCAGAGAAGACCTGAAGCTTTCACTTCCACTGACCTTTAAGCTATGAACAAGCAGATAGTGAAGGACAGGACAGAGCTTAATCTGCCCAGAGGGACAATCTACAAAGGCCAGGACAGCATTTTTATGCTCCTGTCTCCAAGCATGTAAGGAAATCTGTGTCCAATTGTTAGTGAACCACAGTGCTAATAGACCAAAGACTTTAGTGAACACACACACAGAGTATCATCATCACAAAAATCATCCCTAAAAGTCAACAAACAAACAACTGAAACCCAACAATGAGGAATAACCACTCTGGGGTATGAGACAGTCTGGTTTCCAGAGCTGTCCCATTATAATTTTCAAGGTCCAGTTTTCAACAACATGTATGGTGCAGGCAGAGAAACAAGAAAGGGTGCCCTGTACCCAGGAGAAGCCACAGAAAGTGTTGCTGATGAGGTCTAGACGCTTTACTTACTATAGACATTGAATCAACTGTGCCTGCCCTGGTGCTGCTGGGGACTTTATACCCCCACCACGTAGTGAAAATTGACCTCCTAGGATTTCTTTCCTTTAAGAATGATCTCCGCCTGGTAATTTCTATTGGCAATTTAACCTGACTTTTCTAGTTTTCACTGAAATTCATCGGCATTTGCTGGTGACTTTGGCTCACATCTTGGCTCTCGCCTCAAATGTGTTCAAGATGCTAACAAGCTGAACACCAGCCATTAGACATAGTAGCCAGGCAGGTTCTGCTCATGTACCTGACTGCCGATGGCACACTCAGCTGCTCAAAGTCAGGGTGTTGCACGTTGAACTTGTCTTTTCTTAAAACAAACTCTCTTTGTCCTTAGTTTCCTCATTTGAGTGTTGTCACAATATACCTAGAAAGTCAGAAGGCATCGCTGAGTCATCGTTTTCCTCTCCCCCAAGAACCCAGTGAGTAAGACACTACGTCCCGTGGCTTCAGAAATGCATCCCCTCTACATCCCCACCAGACTGGCCTTGGTTTAGACACACATTATTTACCCCCTTTGGTCACTACTGTTGTTGTTGTTGTTGTTGTTAGGTGCCGTCGAGTCGGTATCCGACTCATAGCGACCCTCTGTACAACAGGGGAAACACTATTGTCAGTGCTTCTCTGCTGTTCATAGGGTTTTCAATGGCAGATTGATTTTTGGGAGGGGGTTGCCAGGTCCTTCTCCTACAGCTTCTGGTGTTCCCAGGTGGTCTCCCATCCAGGTACTAACCAGGCCCAACCCTGCTTAGCTTCCGAGATCTGACGGGATCGGATTCCACAGGGCTACGGCTGCAGGCTTTGGTCACTACTAGGTTTCTATTACTGTCTCCTTGTTCCCAGGTTCTCACCCCTACTCTCACCAGTGCTAAACTCATCCTCCTTGTCCCAGGGAAAGTGATCTATGGAAAGCGTAAACGTGACCACACCATTGCCCTCCACAACACCTTTCAACAGAAGTCCATTCTCTTAATTCTCATTCAAGTACATTCTCATAATTCCCACGTGGAAATTATGGGGAATGGGAGGACACAGGGGTTCCTCCCACTACAGTTTTCACTTGAGAGTATGATCTGGGAGGGTTTTGTGAGAAATTCCTAGTGTGAATATGTACAATTTCCATCATTCACAAATGACCTCTGAGGCTTTATAGCAAACTTAATGAATGAGCCAGTCATAAATGTAAGGCAGACTTTGGCAGTGGGGCAAGAAAATAATAAAGGTAACTGCAATCCACCTACTCAGAACAATGTTAGGCAAGAAAGAAAGCAGATTCACAGCAGATGGATTCCAATAGGTAATATGGTGATTAAAGTGTGACAAAAGAAGAAAAAAAGTTATACAAACCATAAGCTATGGCCATAAAGTGAAGGAATGAACTGTGACCACCACCTTTATGACCATAAAAATACATTGACATTAATGGCATAAAAGTAAGAACTAGGGAGATTTAATATTATATATTATACTTGTCCACCAAAAGTCTGTCAGTGTGTTGTGCAGTGGGGACTTGCACGTTCCTGTGATGCCAAAACCTATGTCATTGCTATTTCAGATACTACCAGGGTCACCCACATGGAAAGGTTTCAACTGAACTTCCAGACTAAGACAGACTTGGAAGAAGGACCTGGCAGCCTACTCCCAAAACAATTAGCCATTGAAAACTTTTTGAGTAGCAGGGAAAAATTGTCAAATGTAGTGCCAGGAAATGAGCCTCCCAGGTGGGAAGGCATTCAGGAAACAACTAGGGAAGAGTTTCTTCCTCAAAGTAGGGTCAACCTTCATAATGGGAATGGATTAAAGCCCCTGGGACCTCATTTTGCTGATGTGGCACAACTTAAAATGAGAAAAAAAAATATAGTGTCTGCAACAATGGGCTCAAACATATAAAGATCATGTGCATGGCACAATGTGGAGTAGTGTTTTGTTCTGTTGTATTTAGGTTTGCTATGAATCATATCTGACTCAATGGCAATTAAAATCATTACTTTAGTATTTGGTACCAGTATGAATAACGCTTAAGATTGCATGATAAAATTTTTTCAGAATAATGACCTTTTCATTGCAAATGCATTTATCACCAACATAAATGGTGACTATACACATGGAATTCACCAGATGGTATATACAGGAACCAAATTGACTATATATGTGGAAAGAGATGTTGGAAAACCTCAATATAAAAAGTCAGAACAAGACCAGGGCCTGATTGTGGATCAGATCAACTACTCATATGCAGGTTTAAATTGAAACTGAAGAAGATTAGAACGAATGTATGAGAGCCAAGGTAAGACCTTGAGTATATCCCACCTGAGTTCAGAGATCACCTCAAGAACAGATTTGAAGCTTTGACATTAATGATGGAAGACCAGATGGGTTGTGGCATGGTAACAAAGACAACATTCATGAGGAAAGCAAAAAGTTACTAAAAAGGCAGGAAAAAAAGACCAAATTACATGTCAAAAGAGATTCTGAAACTTGTCACAGAATATTAAGCAGCTGAAGTAAAAGGAAGATATGACAAAGTAAAAGAGCTAAACGGACTATTTTAAAGGGCAGTTCAGGAGGAAAAACTCAAATATTATAATATGTGCAAAGATCTGGAGATAGAAAAACAAAAGGAAAGAATATGCCCTGGTTTTCTCCAGCTTAAAGAATTGAAGAAAAAATTCAAGCCTCAAGTGGCAATAGTGAAGGATTCTACAGGGAAAATATTAAATAAGGCAGGAAACATCAAAAGAAGATGGAAGGAATACACCGTCATTATACCAAAAAGAAATGGTGGATGACAAACCATTTGAAAAGGTTGCATATGACCAGGAACCAATGTTACCGAAGGAAAAAGTGGAAGCTGCCTTGAAGGAATTGGCAAAGCACAAGGTTCCAGGAATTGATGGAATACCAATAGAGATGTTTCAACAAACAGATATAGTTATTTGAACAGAACAAAGTTACACTGTCTGGTTTAAAGTAAGGAAAGGTTTGCATCAGGGTTGTATCCTCTCACCGTACCTCTTGAATCTCTATAATGAGCAAACAATCTGAGAGGCTG
Source organism: Pedetes capensis (assembly GCA_007922755.1). Taxonomy (NCBI): domain Eukaryota; kingdom Metazoa; phylum Chordata; class Mammalia; order Rodentia; family Pedetidae; genus Pedetes; species Pedetes capensis. The sequence goes on along the minus strand of VMDO01029679.1, from coordinate 15,300 downwards.
GACTTTATGAAGAAGAATGCAGCATCAGGATTGGAGGAAGACTCATTAACAACCTGCATTATGCAGATGACACAACTTTGCTTCCTGCAACTGAAGAGGATTTTAAACATTTACTGATGAAGAGCAAAGAACACAGCCTTCAGTATGGATTGTGCCTAAAAAGCAAGAAAACTATAATCCTTACAACAAGGTCAGCAAATAACTTCATGATAAATAGAGAAAAGTTTGAGGTTGTCCAAGATTTTGCTTTACTGGGTTCTACAATGAATACCTATGGAAGCAGCAGTCAAGCAGTCAAGTCACATTGCATTGGGAAAAGCTGTTGCAGAAGACCTCTTTAAAATGTTGAAAAATAAAGATGTCATGGTGAAGACCAATGTGCACCTGACTCAGGCCATGATGTTTTCAGCCACATCATATGCTTGTGAAAGCTGGCCAATGAATAATGCAGACAAAGGAAGAACTGATGTTTTTGAATTATGGTCCTAGAGAGTGCCAAAAGAACTAACAGATCTGTTCCAGAAGAGGGGCAATCAGAGTGCTCTTCAGAAGAAAGGATGGCTAGATTTTCTTACATATTTTGGACATGTTATGAGGAAGGATCAATCCCTGGAGAAGGACATCATGTTGGGAAAGTGGTGGGTCAACTAGCAAAAGGAAGACCTTCAACTGGATTAATTCACACATTGCCTCAACAATGGGCCTAGACATAAAAAAGATTGTGTGCATGGCACAGTGTTGGGGAATGTTTCATTCTATCATACATAGGGTTGCTATGAGTTGGACCGGACTCAATGGCACCTAACAATAACAGTAACTCTCATTTGTGTAAATTAAAAATGATGTGAAAATACAAAGGGAATTAGTAGGTATTGGAAAGAGTATTCAGGGTAGGGAGGAGAAAAGGGTAGGGAGGAGAGGGTAGAAAAAGGATGGATGGACAAAATCAATGCACAATATGTGCAACTATGGCAATAGACCAATAATGCCAATAATTTTTTTACAATTGATATATTAAAAGTTATAAGAAAAAATCCAGAGCCAGGATAAATACTAAAATGTGGTCAATATCTCTAAGTTGAGAAAGGTGTGTGCCAGGGCTGTATCCTTTCACCCTATCTCTTCAATTTATATGCTGAGCAAATAATCCAAGAAGCTGGACTTTATGAGGAAGAACATGGCATCAAGATTGGAGGAAGACTCATTAACAACCTGCATTATGCAGATGACACAACTCTGCTTGCTGAAAGTGAAGAGTATTTAAAACATTTACTAATGAAAATCAAAAATCATAGCCTTCAATATGGGTTATGACTAAACATCAACAAAACAAAAATCCTTACGACTGGGCCAGTATGCAACTTCACAATAAATGGAGAAAAGATTGAGGTTGTCCAAGATTTTGCATTGCTTGGCTCTATAATCATCACCCGTGAAAGCAGCAGTCAAGAAATCAAAAGACGCATTACTCTAGGAAAAGCTGTGGCAAAAGATCTCTTTAGAGTATTGAAAAGCAAAGATGTCACATTGAAGACGGAGGTGTGTCTGACTCATGCCATGGTATTTTCAGTGGCATCATATGGTTGTGAAAGCTGGACATTGAACAAGGGAGACAGAAAAAGAATTGATGCTTTTGAATTGTGGTATTGGAGACGTCTATTGAATGTACCATGGACTGCCAAAAGAACCAACAAATCTGTCCTAGAAGAAGTACAACCAGAGTGCTCCTTGGAAGCAAGAATGGCCAGACTGCGTCTTCCATATTTCGGACATGTAGTCAGGAGAGATCAATCCCTGGAGAAGGACATCATGTTTGGGAGAGTGGCAGGTCAACGCAAAAGAAGAAAACCCTCCACCAGATGGATTGACACAGTGTCTGCAACAATGGGCTTAAATATAAATAAGATGGTTTGCCTGGCACAGAATCGGCAAGTGTTTCGATCTGCTGTACATAGGGTCGCTATGAGTCGGACTCGACTCATCAGCACCTAACAACAACAACAAAGTTATCTCTAAGTAATAGAATTATGGATTGTGGACAACTGCTTTCTGCAATGTGCTTATTTGTTTTCTCCACTTCTTTCTTGTTGTGAGGTGCCATGGAGGGGTGTCGAACTCATAGCACCCCACACACAACAGAGCAAAAATTACCCAATGCTCCTTATGTTTGAGTCCATTGTTGTTGCCACTTTGTTCCTTCTCATTTTGAGTCATGCCACATTAGGTACTTTGTCTACAATGAACATAAATTATTTGTATAATTAAAAATTATAAGATAACTCTTACACTTGCGGTACAAGGGTTGAACCCAGGGCCTCACGCTTGCATGCTTTGCAAGTGCTGGACCATTGAGCTGCTGCCTCCAGCCATTTTTTTACTTTTTGAGACAGTTTTGATGCACTAGGAACCAATATTAAAGACCAAATGAGTCATAGCATGACATCAAAGATATTCATGAGGAAAGCGAAAGGTTATTAAAGAGGAAAAAAGGTTATTAAAGGGAAAAAGAAAAGATCAAATTATATGTCAAAAGAGACTATGAAACCTCCCCTTAACCAATGAGAAGCTTAGGTACATGTCTTCTCAAGCATGACCAAATATTCTCCCACGATGTCATATTTGATGATCCCTTAAATATCTGTTGTATGGGTCAATCATAATTTATATAACCAATCCCCTATAGTCTAAAATGGGCTGGGATTTAGCCCAGTTGGTAGAGCGCTGCTCTGCAGTCTCTGAGGTCCCAAGTTCGATTTCCAGCACCACAAAAATGGGAGAAGGATGTGGCAATCCACTCCCAAGGCAATCCTGAAACAGTCAGCCATTGAAAACCCTATGAGGGTCACTATGAGTCGGATACCAACTCGACGGCACCTAACAACATAGTCTAAAATTGGTGGTGTTTCTAATTTTTTCATTTTGATGAAAAACCAAGAGAGGTCAGTGAACATCCATGTGTCTTTGTACCTTTAATTTCCTTGGGTAAATTCCTAGGCTGGGGATTGAGGAGACAATGAACATGCACATTTTACCTTTTGCTTAATCTGCCTTTGAGATAAAATTAATAGCAGACAGCTCTAAAAGTCTCCTTTTGAGATTTGATGACATTTAAATACTACCTTCAGAGAATTACTGCTTCCTTATATATAAAATTCTTAGATATTTGAAGCATACCTATTTTGATACCAAATATTTTTAGCTACTTGAGCTAATATACCTCTGTAAAATGTACCTTGTAATCCCCTGATTTCTTAAACACCTGATACTCAATATTGTTTCATCATTATTAATTTAGGAGTGAAGATTCAAGTCATGATTTTTGGGGGGCTATTTTCTCCCACATTCATGGTCCTGTTAGTTCGTAGGGTGTGAAATATAATGTCTCTCTCTTTTCTCCTTTCCCTCCCTCCAATATTATATGACAAGAAGAACTCAAGGAAAAGCAAGGTAACCAAACTTACTAAGCCATAGTTTATATCCAATTCTAAATCAGTAGAATCTGACTCAAGGCTACTCTTACTTCAGTTTTGCACATCCTTTCTCAGGATCTTGGTGTTTATTTGTTGGTTTTGCTGCATCATTTTAAATTTTTTTATTAGTAATTTTTTAGCTAGTGTACAACTTCGTGGGGTTTATTATAACATTTCCATACCTGCATATCACAGTACATTACTCATGTTAACTATCCCCATTACCCCCTCATGACCCCCTCCCTACTATCATCCCCTTCCTCCCCACCATTGGCCCCCTTTTCTTGCATTTCTTGCTTGTGTATATATTACATTGACTTCTCACTTGACACTTGTGTGCATCTGGTTGAGATTTGCTAAGAATCCTAGCTGAAGAAAACCAGGTGTTTCCACCACAATGCAATATGTTCTTGATCATATAAAATAATTTTAGTTTACATTAAGTCTACATAAAGCTTGTATTTTTTGTCCCGAGTCATTTTTGTCCCCAAGTTTTGCCTGTCCAACAAGAAGACGCAAATGTTAGAGGCAGCAATGCTGATTCCCGAACACAGTGTCATTAAACCATTCTTTTCCAGTAATTGTCTCCCATGATGTATTAAATGGCAAGCCCTACAAGTTTATTCTGTAATGTGGTGGTTTTGTCCCTGAAATTGACTTATAAACAGTCTGCAGATCACCTTTTAAAGGGGAGAAAAAAAATGTCATATAGAGAGGAAGTATCTGAACTGTCAACATGATAGTTACTTAAATTCACTCACACTAAAGCATGAACTGGGTCTACATAATCAAAGTGAAGTGGAGAATTAAAGTGATTTGAGATAATTCAGGTCAGAAAAATCTACCCCAAAACCTTTCACCTAATTGCATCAATTATCTAATTGAAGTCAACCTTGGGGAATTGGGGCTTGAATTATTCTGATAATTGATTTAATTTTCATTTGGTTTGTGTACAAAAATACACCCCCACACAGTCTACCTTGAAGCTTTCTACTTGGTGGCAAGCTAATGCAACCATAGGACATAATTTGTCACTTGTGGTTTCCTCATATTGGCGTATGCCAACCATAAGAGTTCATAGGCATGGTCATAATACGGCTCTGGGAGGAAAGTTGCAACTTTCTACAACTTAAATTATGTAACTGGATATTGATTGGCTTTAGGAGGTGAGGAATGGAAAATTCCCACATTTCTGATGTAAACTTGTTCTTTGAGTTTTTTCTTTTCTTTACAAAATAATTTCAGGCCTTTTTGTTGTATCTTACATTTTGCAGGAGAAGCTAATAAACTTTAGTTGGGGAGTAGAATGCCAGAGGAGAATTTTTTATGCTCAGTTCTGCTAGCTCAACAGGAGTGTATTAATATACTATATTGTGTTCATACAGAACTCAAAAGATTCCACATGGCACCAAACAACTCCCAACATTAACTAATTCATCAGAATTATCTGAAAGGACCCACTAGTTAGTACTTTAGCTCTTAAAAGAAAAACACATTCATTCTGTTTCCTTGCCCAGTTATGTGCCACTAATAGGTACATAAAGATTATTCAAACCAAACTTGTATTAAAAACAGAAGGACAATGATTACTAGAGCTTGGGAAAAGTGGGGAGAGGAGGGATAGAATATTGGATATCAAGAACCAAACTATAATCGGGTGGAAAGGTTAAGCTCTAATGGTTCATAGCAAAAGGGGGGACTATGGTCTACAATAAACGATTATTATGTTTTATGATGATCTAGATGAGAGGAGATCAAAAGCTCCAGACATAAAGACATGATAAAGTGAAAAAACACCAGGCATCATGGCACATGCCTGTAATCCCAATGACTTAGAAAGCTGAGGCAGGAGGATCATAAGTTTGAGGCCAGAGGCAGCCTGCACAACTTAGTGAGACTCTGTCTCAAAATGAAAAAACAAAACAAAAACAAAAGGGCTGGGCATGGTGGTGTACTCCTTTAATCCAAGTGAATTAGGAGGCAGAGCCAGGAGGATTGAGAGTTCTAGGCCAGAGGCAGTCTGCATAACTTAGCAAGATTGTGTCTCAAGATTAAAAAAATAAATAAAAATGGGCTCATGGTACAGCCCAGTGGTAGAGCAATTGCAATGTATCTGCAAGGACCTGGGTTCAACCCCTAGGTACCATGCCAAAAACAAGAAAGGAAAAGAACAAAGGGGGTTTGGGGTATATGTCACTGGTAGAACACCTGCCTAGCATGGGAGAGGCCCTGCATTTACCACCCCTCCCCTAAGTACTGCAAAAAAACTGATAGAAAAGCTAATTACCCTGATTTGATCAGTATGCCTTGTACACAGGTGTTGGAAGATCACACTGAAATGCATAAATATGTACAATTATTACATGCTAATAAAAATCATAAGTAGTCATAGTAAAAAGATGGGCTGGGATTTAGGTCAGTTGGTAGAGCACTGTGCTGCAGTCTCTGAGGTCCTGAGTTCAATTCCCAGCACCGCAAAAATGGGAGAAGGGCCTGGCAATCCCAAAACAGTCAGCCATTGAAAACCCTATGAGGGTCGCTATGAGTCGGATACCACCTCGACGGCACCTAACAACAATAACAGCAACAACATAGTAAAAAACTAAAAACACATAGGCAGAGATAACTGTAGGAGTTAATTCACTCAATAAATATTTAGTGGGACTGAGCTGGACCCTGGAGATGGAAGATAATGACAGTCTTTACCCTTGAAAAGTCTTCAGCTTAGTTGAGACAAGACCCAAGTATGCTGGCAAATATATATCCAGGCTGAGAATATTCCAAAAAGAGATTTGATCTTAGTGATGGATACAGGAATAGAAGCCCATAATAAGACAAATGTAACAAGGGAAGAGAGTAAGAAAAAAAAACCATGTTGGAATCAGGCAGATCTAGATTTGTTCCCTTGATCTACTAGTAATTTGTTGCGTCCTTATGTAAATTATTTAACTTCTATATCCTCAATTTCTTTATCTCTATTAAGTTAAAAATAGTATCAGCTACTTCCATGTTGTTAGGACTAAGGAGAGAAATACAAACAAAGAAATGTTATGATATAACAAATGACATCAATCATAAAAGATGATCTCACTTTACCTGTGAAATTTGTTCTACAAGACATGGAAGCAAATGCATACTTTTGTTTATTTTCTAAGATTACTGAATAGAACATTACTTATGAATAGCAAAACATTTACTATCACCCTGACAACCCAAAGTGTTAGATGTCAATCAAATCTCACAGGAAGCAGAGGTTTTAGCCTGTATCAAACTTATCTTCTAAAGGATACAAGTTTTTTTCTAGTTCACAAATAAAATTGTGTCTATAGTGCACAACATTTGAGGTGTGATTTTAAAAAAATACAATAAGTGCTATTGTTGAGTACTGCCCAATGGAAAGGCAGGGATCATCAATAAAGGAAGGGGCAAGCAGAGGGTTAAACCTTAGTAACAGTGAGTGACAAGTTACAACTTGTTCACTGCAGTCAGTTGGGTGTGAACTACAGTTGAGAGAAGGTGTATTTTAAAGTGGCCCTAAATCATGGATCAGGCTAGGGTTTGGTAGAGTGCTGACCTGCACTCTCTGAAGTCCTGGGTCCAACCCCCAGCACCATAAAAAGGGGACAAGGACATGACAGCCCACTCCTGAAACAATCCCAAAACAATCAGCCATTGAAAACCCTATGATAGTAGAGAAGCACGGACATAGTGCAGGGCATGGTATAGTGTTGGGGAGTGTTTCATTCTATTGTAAAAAGGGTCGCTATGAGTCAACCCGACTGGATGGCACCTAACAACAACAACAACAACAACAAATCATGGATCATGAATGATGCTTCTGGTATGGCAATTTCTGTGAAATAAACATTGCAGTGTGCCCTCATCCACCTTATTTAATGGGTCTGGTACTGTACAACTTCTGGCTTTTACTCAAAGCCAAAATGAATGGTAAAATGAAAGGTAAATGTTCTGAATCCATTCAGGACATCAAGGCAGTCCTAACAGCCCAACTAAAGACAACCATAAGACTTCCACAACTGCTTCAGAAAGTGGCAAGAACAATAAGATAAGTGTGTTACAAGCCAGGGAGAGCATTTTGAGGGGAATTAATGGCAATGTGTCTTTTACTATAACAAATATTTTTAAATTAAACTTGCACCATATTTTTTAAATCACATCTCCTATTTTCATAGATGTATACATTGTGGGCCTGCAGCTGTACCACTGTGGCGTCTGATCCTGTCAGGTCTTGGCAGCTAAGCAGGGTCGGACCTGGTTGGTACTTGGATGGGAGACCACCTGGAAATACCAGGTGCTATTGGCTTGGGAGAAGGATCCAGCAACCCACTCCCCAAAACCAAGCAGCCACTGAAAACCCTATGAACACCAGAGAAACACTGACAATAGTGTTTCATCTGTTGTACATAAGGTCACTATGAGTTGAATACCCACTCCACCTAACAATAACACATTGTGGCATGGCTAAATCAAGCTATTTAACTTATCTCTTACCTCACATAATGCTGTAGTAAGACAACTTAAAATCTACTCTCTCAGCAATTCTCAAGTATACAATATGTTGTTATTAACTGTAGTTATGACAGTAACAGTATATATAAGGTCCCTTGAATTTATTCTTCCTATCTACCTGAAATTTTGCATATGCCACAGTGTCTGGCTGGTGGTAGTTCTAGTTTTAATTTTTTAATGAACCTCCATATTGTTTTCCAAAATGACTGTATTAATTTACATTCCCAGCAAAACAATGTACAAGAGTAGGTTCTCTTTTCTCCACATCTTTCTCAATACAAATCTTACATACTTTTGATAACAGCTACTCTTACAGATGTGAGATGATATCTCTTTGTGATTTTTTTTTTGAGATAAGGTCTCACTATGTAGCCCAGTCTGGCCTCAAATTCACAATCCTCCTACCTCAGCCTCCTGAGTGCTGGGATTACTGGTTTGTACTACCATGCCCAGCTTCACTGTCATTTCAGTTTTCATTTCCCTGATGATTAGTGATGTTAACCATTTTAAATACACTTATTGATCATTTCTATGTCTTCTTTTGAGAAGGGATCCTTTGTCCAGTTTTGATTGGTTAATTTGCTTTCTTACTATTGAGTTGTTCGAGTTCCCCATCTATTTTGGATATCAACCCCTTACCAGGTATATGTTTTGAAAATATATTCTCCCATTCCACAGGTTAGTGGTCACTAACATTTTGGACTCCAGTGACTGGTGTTGTAGAAGACAACATTTCCATGGACAGTGGCAGAGCTCCAGCAGTAATATGAGCAGTGGAGAGGAGCTCTAAACACAGACGAAATTCACTCCTTCACCTGCTGCTCACCTCCTGCTGTGCAGCCTGGTTGGCAGCCTGGGGGTTGGGGACTTCTGCCATAGGTTGTCTTATTACTCTGCTAGTTGTTTCCTTGGCTAGCCAGAAGCTATTTTTGTTGATAAAATCCCATTTGTCTATTTTTGCTTTATTTTTTACTGTGCTGTTAGGGTCATATTCAAAATGTCATTGCTCAGACCAATGTCATTGGGGCTTTCCCTATGTCTTCTTCTAGTAGTTCCATACTTTCAGGTCTTATATTTAACTCATAAATCTATTTTGATTTGATTTTTGCATATGGTGCAAGATAAGGGTCTAATTTTAATCTTCTGTCTCTAGCCATTCAGGTTTTTCAGAATGTTCTATTGAATATACAGTTTTTTTTCTCCATTGTGTGTTTTTGGAATCATTGTCAAAACTTGAGATATATATTATTTAAAGGATAAAGGTAAAGATACCAAGAAGCATAAAGAAGTATGAGATCAGCACCCCTTTACTACAAATCGAGTACTTTTTAAACATAAACAAATGCCCACTCTGATTTTGGCTAGAGTTTAGCTCAAATGGTAGAGTGCTGCTATGCACTTTCTGAGGACTCATGTTTGATCCCCAGAACCTCAAAAATGGGAGAATGATGTGGCAATCCACTCTTGAAACAATCCCAAAACAATCAGCCATTGAAAACCCTATGAAGGTCACTATGAGTTGGACATGAGTGAATGGCACCTAACAACAAAAACATTCTGATTTGTCCAGCTTATAAATTCAGACTTTATTATATCATCTTATCTTAACTCAGAGCCCACTTCTAGTTATATTTATAGCTCTTGTCATAGGCAATAATATTACTTCTGCTTCCTTTCATTGTCATTTCTAGATGGATTTCTGGTAAAAATGGAGGTTTACGCCAATCTCTATAAATGGTGCCTGTTGTTGTTGTTAGGTGCTGTCAAGTCAGTATCCGGCTCATAGTGCCCTACGTACAACTGGAGAAACAGTATTGTTAGTGCTTCTCTGCTATCATAGGGTTTTCAATGGCTGGTTGTTTTGAGGGAGTGGGTTGCCAGGTTCTTCTCCCAAGCCTACAGCACCTAGTGTTCCTATGCGTTTTCCCATCCAAGTACTAACCAAGCCCAACCCTGCTTAGCTTCTGAGATCTGATGAGATCAGACGCCACAGTGGTATGGCTGCAGGCATGGTGCCTAGTAGTTGCAAAGTCAATGGATATTCCTAATACAAGATTTTTTTATTTTATCTTAAAATGTTGCTTTCTAACTTTGCTACCAATGTATACAAGTTTAGCTCAGCATGTCTGACCCCATAAAAATTACCCAGAATACCCAATATCTACAGCAATGTCCAGGATGCAATGGCATCCATATTTTCAGCATGACTTCCAGATAGATGGTCATGCTTTCTAATATTTGATGAAAAGTAGAGTCTGCATATGGCTTCTTGGTAACCATTTCTGCATGTGTCCAATCACTGTGTGCCTACAGACTGCTGGCTAGGACACTCTGATCACTCTCTGGCAGTCTTGTTTGATGACAGAATATTTATGATGTCAACTGGGGAGCAAATAGAGGTTCCAAAGTGATCAAGGTAATAAAATACACAACAGCCAACAGGAATCCTGAAATCCAAAAATTTGTCTTTCACTTGAGCAAGTAAGAAAGGTAGAAAAGTGAAAAAGAAAGGCTTCCTCATATAAAGGACAAAGACCATGCTGAGCACCCCACATGCCCACCCAACTCTCAATGTTATTTCCATGATTCTCAATCACAAAAATTTTACTCAGGCCAACTTTTGTATATTGGTCATCCAACACGATCTCATCCCTGAGCTACAGTGTGAATACAACACAGTTCCTAACTTCTAGGTATACTTGCTTCATTGTGGGTGACAGGAATATTAATGGATAACCACACAACAATGTAATCTTGGCTTTAACAATATTTGAACAACTGCTGTCATTGGGGCGAGAACATACAGTGTCTTAACACCATCACAAAAAGAGTTTGTACCTTGTCCTGAGCAGACTTCTTGATGCTTAGTGAGCAGAGAAGTGATAAAACCAAAGGAGCATAAACAGAAAAATCCAGTGGCTTTGTGCAGTAAGGAAAAGATATGGGAGGAATTAGAGGAAAGAAAATAATTAGGAGACTATTTGGTAATGTCTAGCATATTATAAGAAGGATTGTAAGTGAAATAGTGATGCTGATAATAAATAAAAGACTATGTAGAGGTAAATATTATTTTAATGGAAGAATTGGAATTAACAAGGCTCAGTGACTGAGCAGTTAGGAAAGACAAAACAAGAATGGTTTTGTGTCTATATAACTGATAGTGTAGTGGTTCCATGGCTAGAAATTGGAAAATTTATGAAAGGAGCAAATTTTGAAGGAATTGTGCTTTCAACATGTGTATTTGGGTGGCAATTAAGCAACTCAGTGGAAATGTCCAGCACATTGCTACATATATAGCCTGAGCACAGAATGAAGGAAGGTTAAAGGAGGAAGAATGAACAAGTTCTTTGAGGAAGTGAATAGAAAAAGAAAAAGAAAAAGCCATAGCACAGAATTTTGGGAAATACTCCTTTTTATGGGGCAAAAATATGACAAAATAGGGAAGAGTGTTAGAGAAATTTAGGATATGTCTCAGAGGGCACAAAGGAGAGTTGTTCAGTGTTGATCCAACAGTGGAGTCTCAAAGGATGAATAGATTTGAAGAAAAGGGCATAACTTCAAGATTATAGATATCACTGGATATCTTTGGGGAAACTTTTGCTTACCATTGGAGGAGGAAACCAAAGTAAATGGCTTCAAAAAAATAATAGATGGTGAAAAAGAGAGGCAACCTAATCAGAAATTACTTCCTTTTGCCATATGAAGGTTTTCATCAACCTTCCTTCAGGCCTTGCAGAACTTCCATTCAATAATAGTTACCAACCATTCAATCTAGGAGTGTGGCAGTGAACTTAAAGAAGTATAACACTCTTTTTAGAGCATAGCATTGACATCCCTAAGATATAAAGGAAGACCCTGGAATATGGTCATAAGTAGAGAAAGGATGGGTAGAAACCTCATATTGTGTTTTTCTTATCTTCTTAGAAATGCAGGCAGAGGCAGAGAGGTAAGTGAATGATAGATCAATGTGGGCACAATTATGAGGTAGATATTACATGTAAAAGATTGGAAATCGCCATTGAGAAGTCTGTGGATAAGAATCAAAAACAGAAAAGTGATAGAGGAAGGGGTTCATATTCATAGCATCAAATATGTGCCAGACACTGTATTAGTGACTCAGATAAGTAACAATGGTGACTATTTATGATCTTACACCTAAAAAACCCTAAAGACTCTACTAGAAAACTGTTAGATCTGATAAATACTTTCAGGAAAGGACCAGGATACAAAATCATCATTAAAAATCAATATTATTTCTATACACCAACAAAGAACATGCAAAGAAAGAAATTAAGAAGCAGATCCCATTTACAATAGCCTCAAAAAAGAGGAATAAACTTAACCAAGAAAAACCAAAAAAAAAAATTTTTTTTTTTGTGGTACTAGGGGTTGAACCCATGGCCTGGTGCTTGCATGCTTTGTAAGTGCTGGACCACTGAGCTGCACCCCCCAGCCTATTTACTTTTTACTTTTCTGAGACAGGGACTCCCTAAGTTACACAGACTGCCCCTGGTCTCCAACTTGCGATCCTCCTGCCTTCGCCTTCCAAGCCGCTGGGATTACAGATGTGTGCCACCACGCCCGGGTAAGGTGAAAGACTTTTATAATGAAAACTTCAAAACATTGAAGAAATAAATTTAAACAGGCACTAGAAATTGGAAGGATCTCCCTGGCTTGTGAGTTGGCAGAATGAATATTGTAATAATGGCCATACTTCTGAAGGTGATCTATAGATCCAATGCAATCTCCATAAAAATTCTAATGATAGTCTTCACAGAAATAAAAAAAACAACTTAAAGTTCACATGGAAGCACAAAAGACCCCAAATAGTCAAAGTGATCCTGAGTAGAAAGAGCAATGCAGGAGGTATCATATTACCTGATAACAAACTATAGCACAGGGACATAGTAACAAAAACCCAACAGTAACAAAAACAGAAATGCATACCAATACAAAGGAATAGGCAACACCGAAATTAATCCATGCAGCTACAGCCACCTAATTTTCAACAGAGTTACCCCAAATGTACATTGATGAAAACACAGCCTATTCCAAATGGTGCTGGGAAAACTGGATATTCACATGTAGAAGAGTGGAACTAGATCCCTATCTCTCACTCTGTACAAAAATCTATTCAAAATCCATCAAGAACCTTAATGTAAAACCTGAAACATTGAAAGTACTAGAAGAAAACATAGGGAAAACACTCCAAGATATAGGTATAGGCAAGAACTTGCCTTAAAAAACTCCAATAGTCCAGGAAATTGTATCGAGAATTGGCAAATTAGATTACATAAAACTAAAAAGCTTCTGCACAGCAAAAGAAACAATAAAAAGACAACCCACAGAACGGAAGAAAATCTTTGCCAACTATACATCTGAAAGGGGATTAATATCTAGAATATTAAAACAACTCAAAAAAATTAAACAGCAAAAAGTTCAATTAATAAATGGGCAAAGGAATTGAACAGTTTTCAAAGAAGTTCAAGTGGCCAAGAAATGTATGAAAAAATGTTCAACATCCTTAGCCAACATCAGGGAAATGTAAATCAAAACTACATTAAGATTCCATTTTACCCTAGTCAGAATGGCTAGTATGCACAAAACAAACAACAACAAATGCTGATGAGGATGTGGAGAAAAAGGAACTTTTATGCACTGTTGGTGGGAATGTAAATCAATGCAGCCACTATGGAAATCAGTATGGTTCTCAGAAAATTAAAAATAGAACTACCATATGATACAGCTACACCACTCTTAGGTAAATATCCAAAGGAATCCAAGTCCTCATGCCACAAGGACACTTGCAGTTCCATATTCACTGCAACACAGTTTACAAAAGCCAAGGTGTGGAATAAGCCTAGCTGTCTATCAATAGATGAATAGATAAAGAAAATGTAGTATATATACACTATAGGATTTTGTTCCACAACATAGTACAAAATTATGTTATTTGCAGTTAAATGGATAGAACCAGAGATCATCCTATTAAGCAAAGTGAGCTGTACTCAGAAAGAGAAATACCACATCTTCTCTCTCATATGTGGAAGCTATATTGGAAAACAAAACTAAACTAAATAAATATGCATGAGACTTGAAAGTAAAAGAGGGACTATCTGAAGTACAGAGAGGGGAGGGAGAAACAAAGGTGGGGACATAGAGGGGATATATATATAGTGAAGAAATATATATATATATATATATATATATATATATATATATATATAGTGAAGAAATTATTATACATACATATCACATAATTAATAGGACATTGTTATTTTTCTAGATTCTGTGACTATGGAAGATTATTTAGATTTCACCAACTTGTAAAGTACAATTATTTCACTCTAAATAAATATTCGGGGCTGGGATTTAGCTCAGTTGGTAGAGCGCTGCTCTGCAGTCTCTGAGGTCCCTAGTTCGATTCCCAGCACCGCAAAATGGGAGAAGGACCTGGCAATCCACTCCCAAGGCAATCCCGAAACAGTCAGCCATTGAAAACCCTATGAGGGTTGCTATGAGTCGGTTACCGACTCGACAGCACCTAACAACAACAAATAAATATTCATTGTTGTGCCTAAAAATAAATAAATAAATCTTTCTCTATTGAAAAAGAGTAAATTTACCAGGCACAGTGGTGCACACCTCTAATCCCAGCAACTTGGGAGGCTAAGGCAGTAGGACCACAACTTCAAGGCCAGAGCAGGCCTGTGTTACTTAGTGAGACCCTGTCTCAAAGTAAAAAAAAATAAATTAAAAATGAGCTGAGAGTGCAGCCCAGTGATAGAGCACTTGCAAAGTATGTGCAATGTCCTGGGTTCAACCCACAAGTACTACAAAAAAAGTAAATTTTATTGCATGTATTTGAAGTTTATATCATGATGTTATAGAATACATGTAGTAAAATGGCTGCTGCAGTAAAAAAGATTAACATATCTATCATGTCACATAGTTATGTTTTTGTGACAAAAGCAGCTAAAATATGCTCATTTAACATAATTTGCTAATACAATGCACTTTTATTGGGGATGATAAAATGAAGCAATATAGGTCAAAGGATATAAAATATTAGCAGAAATATAAGATGGACAAGTTTAGAAAATCTAACATATAATATGAGCAGTGATTTTTTTTTTGAGAGGAGCAATTGGCCCAAAATAGAATGCATTGTTTTTTGCACCCATGATCTGGCTCCAGGAAACAGGAGTAATACATAGAGGGCAATAAGGATGATTTAGGCACAGGACAATAGAATAATAAGAAAGAATTAAAGTGGTAATTCATGGAGTCCAGATTATAT
>VMDO01029678.1:0-22311 GCA_007922755.1 Pedetes capensis | reverse complement strand
TTTTAGACACTGGAAAAGTGTCTGAAATACAAAATATGTTGATATACTTTTACATTTTAGGCATTCCATCATAGAATCTATTGAAATGCTATTTTAAATTGAATATATTTTTGTAATAAATAGGAGGAGCACACATAAAACTAACATTAACCATATATAACTGTAAAGTAACAAACATTTTTATAGCCATATGTGTTGAACAGTGAGAAATATTTAAGTTAAGAAAATAACAACATCAATAAACACTGTAATTTCTACTTTCTACACTGTATAGATGTGTGGATCAGTAGTCATTATCATGTTCTACTTCTGGTAGAGTAATATTCTTTTAACATAATTCCCAGAAGTTTAGGGAAAGAATATGACTTTTTGAAAAGTAGTTTTCATATGAAAAGTACAATAAAGTGTAATCTTACCCCAATTTAAACTGCCATTATTAAAAAGAAAGCTAGAAAGAATGTGGAAAAAAGAAAGAATTCTTACACATCATTGATGGGGATGTAAATTAGTACAACTATTATGGAAAAATATGGAGGTACCTAAAAAAATAAAAATAGTATTTCCATAAGACCCAGCAATTCCACTACTGGGTATTTATCCAAAGGAAATGAAATTAGCCTACAAGAGAAATATTTGCAGGTCCATATTTATTGTGGCATTATTTACAATAGTTATGATATGTAACATGGAATCAACCTAGGTGTTGAACAATGGATAAATGTGTAAAGTGTGACACACACACAAACATATTAAAAATATGCAGTCATAAAGAAGAAAAATCGTGCCAATTTGCAGCAAAATGGAAAGATGTGTAGGATATTAGGTTAAGTGAAATAAGCCAGACATAGAAAAACAAAGACCAAGAGTTCTCTGTCAAAATGTGAGAATTAAAAATGGGGACTTAAATGTAGAAGAGTGATAAGTAGAAGTTACAGAAGGTAGAGTGGAAAGTAAAATAAAAGGTGGCTGGGTTTGATTAATATGCATGATTTGCCACATGCATAATATGAAATATCACCCTGAACCATATTAATATATGCAATTAATACATGTTAATTAAAAATAAAATAAAATAAATAGGTGAAAACTCCAGGTACTTTGGAAGTTGAGGCAGGATGATCACAAATTTGAGTCAAATGGTATCCTGCACAAATTAGTGAGACCCTGTCCCAAATAAAAATTTAAAAAGGAGGGGAGATGGAGGTGCATCTTAGTGGTACAGCACTTGTATATTATTTGTGAGACTCTTGGTCAACCTCCAGGATAACAAAATAAATAAATAAAACCCTACACGATTATCTGGGTCTTGACAAAAAAAACCTGAGACTAACTAATATGATAATATTATTTGATTTGTTTGCTTATAGCAAAATTATTAAGAGGAAACATCCAATGTGTTTGTTTCCTTTGTTTAAAGAATTAGAATATAGTCTCATACTATATGTCTGCATAAGTCACTGATCTGCCTCAAAGCCCAGTGATAGTAACATCAAATTTGACAGTCTGGCAAAAGCATATCTGGGAATACTCAAAGTTCAGTTGCTTTTTAAAAATATAGTTAGATTTAAAAATTTGTATTATTATAAATAAGTACCAGCAATTTTTCTAACATGTTTAAATAGAAACACTATTTTGATTATATCACATTATTTGCATTCAAATGAAATTGTAAAAAAGGAGTCACAAGGAGATTTCAATTTATAAAAGCCTCAAATCTGAGCAACTTTTATAAAATCCACAATTATTCAACATTTTCTGGTTCTGTGGATATGAATTTTATTCCAAGCTGTACACCATTACTTTTCCTGTTAATAATAGATACAATTCTTTATGGCATTCAATTAACAGAAAGAAAAGTCTGTGGAGACTCATTTTCCTTTTCTCTTATGTCTGGAACAGATGTTTCATGTGGCTCCAAAAGTTAATGTTCCCCCACATATACTTAACAAAGTTGAGATTTAAAAGTTACAGAAAAAAAATGAATAATTGTAGGTGGTTTATCTTACAAAGATTTACAATCACCTATACCAATACAGTCATTAAGTATACAAGGAACGTTATAACTATTTGTGTCACTTATTATAAAATATTTAGAGAAAACCTATTAGTGACTCTCAGACGTGTCAAAAATAGTTGGTACACACCTTCATTCAGGGAACAAACTAATTTTTTTAAACTCCAAATGCAAAAGGAGATTGGGTTTAAAGTTTCTGAGAAGTTATGCCTATTACTGTTGTAAACTCAGAATCAATCAATTTATAATGTGGTGAGAAATTTATAGTAACATTTTGTTAAAATATCTATCAAATTCAAGTGCTCCTATTGCCTGTTTTTTTGTTGTTAGGTGTGGGCCATTCTGTGTCTGACTCATTGCAACCCTAGGTACAACAGGCGAAACACTGTTGTCAGTACTTTTCTGCTATTCTTAAGGTTTTCAAGGGTGGATTGACTTTTGGGACTGGGTTGCCAGGTCCTTCTCCCAAGCCTACAGTATCTGGTGTTCCAAGGTGGTCTCCCACACAAGAACTAATCAGGCTTCTATTACCTAGAGGTTACAAACTGGCAGGTCATGTATCCTCATTTACAATGAGATTTCATTTGGCTAGGAAGACGCTCATGCAAAACTGTGTGTATGAGTGTGTGGTGGATAATTTAATTAAGTTTGTATTACCATATGTAATAATAAAAATATTCACTTTTAAAAAATATCTGACAAAATTATTCATGTTTATCCTCTTGTAAAATGCTTGCAGAGCAGAACAATGGCCATTCTTCAATCTATATCACTGTACTCAATTGTCTGTGACACTGTCTACCTCTCCCAATTGATTTTCTGACATTCTGACCCAGTCTCAGCAATTATTAATCACCAAACTTCCTTTGTGGCTTTTGTCATAGCAGATATAAAAAGGAAGAAACACTTTTCCTGTATTTGTGACTGTATAAAAAACTAAACATTGCAAAAAGACCAATCTCTTTATAATTTTAAAAAATCTTAGCTGTAACTTAATTCATTAATTTATATCACCATACTAACCTCTTTAGACATTGAAGTTTTGATTCTCTCTTTTACACCATTTCCAAAGGTGATAATACAGAAATATTTTTATTACCTCCATATGTTGGAAATCTGCCTCCATGGGCACTCTGCACCACTGAGGAACAGCTGCAGCTGTAAAAATGATCTTGTTCAATTTTCTTAACATTTTCTTTTTCCATTAGGAACATGATTTCTTTAACAGTCTCAGTAACTTGCATTTAAGAATGATCTGCCTGTTGCACTACAGAAGATTGTACAGTGTGACCATGACCACAAATGTGTGATCAAAATGATGCCACTCATCATCCAGTCAATTTTCTGCACCATCAAATATGAACTGAGTCTTAAGAAATATATCATTTAAATATCTCCCTGTCAGGTGCAATCATAATCATTGTATGTACTTTTACATATACTGGAAAAGCATAACAATAATAAAACACATTTAGAAGCATGTAAACTATCCATGAGATCCTCCTACAATTCTAATGAAATCAGAATAAAAGCAAGGGGATATATACTCTGAGAAGTCATACAAATGAGAGTGAATATTTTGATTAAATATTGTATCTTATTATGAACAAATAAAATTTTTCCTATTGGATTCTCTCATCCTAAAATGTAATGTGTAATTTATGTAAATTATAAAAGTATACCAGTTAATATTTTGGTGTCACGGTGTCACTGGAGCTAAATACCCTCCAGACATAGCACTGTGGCTTCTGATCCCATCAGATCTCACAAGCTAAGCAGAGTCGGACCTGGTTACTACTTGTGTGGGAGACTCCCTGGGAACACCAGGTGGTGTAGGCTTAGGAGAAGGACCTGGCAACCCACTCCCACAAATCAATCCACCATTGAAAACCTTGTGAAAAGCAGAGAAGCACTGACAATAATGTTTCACCTATTATATGTAAGTTCACTATGAGTGGGTTACCGACTCCATGGCACATGACAACAACAACAGAGCTAAAAAGGATGACCCTGCACGCATGTACTATATATACTATTTCTTGTGCAAATTAGAATATAATGTTCTTTTCTTGTGAAAATTGGAATATGATGGCATTTTGAAAGAGTCATGAAATATATATATTAAATCAAATACATTAGGAAATATAATTAGTTTAATAAAATTATCCCTATGCATTAAAATGTGTTTAGGTAAAGTTGTCTTAACATAAAACATCTCTTCTAATGTTGTCCATTTTTAATTGCTTTTATTGGCATTTAATTAAAAGAGACACTGGACCTTGCCCTCGAATGTTGAGCAGCTAAAGCAAAAGGAAGACATGATGAAGTTAAGGAACTAAACAGAAGATTTCAGAAGGCAGCTCGAGAAGACAAAAACAAATATTATAATGACATGTGCAAGGAGCTGGAGGCAGAAAACCAAAAGAGAAGAATGCCCTCTGTGTTTCTCAAGCTTAAGGAAGTGAAGAAAAAATTCAAGCCTTCAGTGGCAGTAGTGAAAGATGCTACAGGGAAAATATTAAATGATGCAGGAAACATCAAAAGAAGATGGAAAGAACACACAGAGTCATTATACAAGAAACAATTGGTAGATGGGCAACCATTCCAAGAGTTTGCATATGAAGAGGAACCAATGGTGTTGAAGGACAAAGTGGAAGCTGCCTTGAAAGAACTGAGGCTCCAGGAATTGATGGGATACCAATAGAGATGTTTCAACAAACAGATGCAGCACTGGAGGTGTTAAAATGTTTATGCCAACAGATTTGGAAAACAGCTACTTGGCCAACTGACTGGAAGAGATCCATATTTGTGCCTATTCCCAAAAAAGGGTATCCGACTGAATGTGCAAACTATCGGACAATATCATTAATATCACACACCAGCAAAATTCTACTAAAGATCATTCAGATGCGACTGCAGCAGTATATAAACAGGGAATTAACAGGAAATCAGGTAGGATACAGAAGACGGTGGGAACCAGAGACATCATTGCTGATGTCAGGTGGCTATTAGCTGAAAGCAGAGAATATCAGAAAAATGTCTATCTATATTTTATTGACTATGAAAAGGCATTTGATTGTGTGGATCATAACAAATTATGGATAACACTTCGGAAAATGAGAATACCAAAACACCTAATAGTGCTCATGAGAAATCTGTACATGAACCAGGAGGCAGTTGTTCGAATAGAACAAGGAAACACTGTGTGGTTTAATGTTGAGAAAGGTGTGCATCAGGGCTATATACTTTCACCCTATCTCTTCAATTTATGCGCTGAGCAAATAATCCGAGAGCTGGACTTTATGAGGAAGAACGTGGCATCAAGATTGGAGGAAGACTCATTAACAACCTGCGTTATGCAGATGACACAACTCTGCTTGCTGAAAGTGAAGAGGATTTAAAACATTTACTGATAAAGAGCAAAGATCATAGCCTTCAATATGGGTTACAACTAAACATCAACAAAACAAAAGTCCTTATGACTGGGTCAGCATGCAACTTCACAATAAATGGAGCAAAGATTGAGGTTGTCCAAAATTTTACTTTGCTTGGCTCTATAATCAACACCCGTGGAAGCAGCAGTCAAGAAATCCAAAGATGCATTGCTCTAGGAAAAGCTGTGGCAAAAGATCTCTTTAGAGTATTGAAAAGTAAAGATGTCACATTGAAGATGAAGGTGCGTCTGACTCACGCCATGGTATTTTCAGTGGCATCATATGGTTGTGAAAGCTGGACATTGAACAAGAGAGACAGAAAAAGAATTGATGCTTTTGAACTGTGGTGCTGGAGACGTCTATTGAATATATCAAGGACTGCCAAAAGAACCAACAAATCTGTCCTAGAAGAAGTGCAACCAGAGTGCTCCTTTGAAGCAAGAATGGCCAGACTGCATCTTACATATTTCAGACATGTAGTCAGGAGAGATCAACCCCTGGAGAAGGACATCATGTTTGGGAGAGTGGTAAGTCAACGCAAAAGAGGAAAACTCTCCACCAGGTGGATTGACACAGTGTGGGCAACAATGGGCTTAAACATAAATAAGATCATTTGCACAGAATTGGCAAGTGTTTCGGCCTGCTGTACATAGGGTCACTATGAGTTGGACTTGACTCGACGGCACCTAACAAGAACAACAACAACAATTATTGATTGAGAATCATTCTTTATATATTATAAATATAATATTTTCATTGGATACATGATTTGCAAACATTTTGTCTCAATTTCAATTCAGCTTGATTGATCTATATACTTATTCTTGCATGAAATGAAGTTTTCTTGACTACTGTGTCTTTAAATTTCCTGTGTACAGCTATATCACCCTGGTATCTGTTCCTGCCTGATTGTGAAAGCTAAGTACTTGGATGGGATATCACCTGACTCAGTGGTAAAATGCCTGCAAAAGCACATGCAAAGCTTCCCTAGGTTCAACTCCATAGTATGGAAAATAATAGATATAAAAATATTTACATGGTGAGAGTTTTTATTTCTCTGATTTGTTCCTCATTACATAGTATCACAAATGAAATAAACATATATAGGCTTAGATTTGGGAAATAGTATTCTCACAAAGTGGTTTCTCTTTTTTTGATGTTTCTCTTTGAAAATATAAAATTCATTAATTTGCTTTTCAAAGTATAAGTTTTACTTTTATGATATATCCTGTATAATATATCCTGAATCATCAATAATTATAAACTAAAATTATAACTAAATTTGGAAGTAAGTTGATTTATAATGTGATCAATATTTGCCCTTAATGTCATGAAAAGCTATTCTTCTGAAGTTCAATTTTATTTTATAGTTTGTTGCTGTACAAATGGAGAATCAGAAGGACCACTTAGATCATTGTATTTAGAAAGACATTTTTTCCAACTGAAAAGTATGAATCAGCTCTAAATCTAGTGGGTCTAAGATATTCAGAATCTTCTTATGGTTTGGGAGAAGCATCTATGAATTTATCAAAGTCCCCAGGGCAGGTCTGATTAAGACAGTACCAAAAAGATTTGATCATTTTCACTTAATGCAGATCCTTCTTTAAGTGATAATATTTGCTGTGAGCACTCACATTTGAGCTAGTTAAAATTTTTGTCATTTTGGAGTCATTTTCTAATCATCATCACTGCTCATTCTTACCTATTTTGTTTTTGTCTTTGAGTAGTGTTACTTTCCATTATAATTCCCTCAAGAGGAAGTGTATCAGACTACCAGGAAGAATTGTTTTCTACATATTTGTATGTTCCTTTTAATACTGACTTATGAAAGCCAGGGCCTTCCACCTTGGAAAACTAAAACTCATCTTATAGGGAAAAAGTTTTACTGCTCATGTATAAAGTAATTTTGTAAAGATGTGTAAAGTTTCTGTTTGAAATATGGAAACTAGGAGTTATAATAGCACTGGAATTAAAAGAATATAAAACTTAAAAATGTAAAAAGAAAGCAGAAAACACTAGGTGAACTTAAATTTCCCAAGATGTGAACTGATGTCATAGAAAGTTTATAACTATAGAATTTAAATTTTGTGACTGAAATTTATGCATGGGGTACACAAGAAAATATATTTTCTCAGGGTTAGATATGCAGTAAGGTTAAAATAAAAATGGAATAACATAAAAAAGTGGCAGCATAGGAATATTTTAAAATATGAGTTATCAAAAACAGAGTCAAGTTTATCTGATTTTCACTGAGGTTTTATTTTAAGTTCACTATTGATTAATATTTAAATCCTGAAAGTCTTATTGTTGACTATGCTTGCTAAGTTCCTTTACATACATTATTATAATAGTGTTATAATTTATCCTTGTGATTTATTTTTATTATTCCACATTGCATATAAGTTAGCTAAGGTTAAAGGACATTAAATCAATTAACTTTTTTTTCCCGTGCATAGCTTCTAAACCTACACAGATTTAGAAGGCAAAAATTTAACCTACACAGTGATTCTTCAGGAATAGTATCTTTTGATACTGTGATTTACATAAATAAAGCAACTATTGAATGTAGAACAAAATGAGTTATGATCATAATAACTACGAATATTCTCCTCTTCCTTAATAAACATGTGTCATATAATTTAAAAACTAAAGAAAAAAAAACAGACTGGGAGGAAATATTTGGATACCTCATATCTGGCAAAAGGCTTATGCTGAGAACATAAAAGAATTCTTAAAAATCAAGAAACAAAAGTGCGAGTCAAAGTTTGAACAGACACTTCACCAAGGAAGGTAAATAGTACATGAAATAAGTATACAGACAGTGGCTAGTACATGGATAATATATAAGTATGTGAAAAACCTCATAAATTTGTTATTGATTAGGGAAATGTGGTAGCTGGGATTTAGCTCAGTGGGTACAGCGCTGCGCTGCAGTCTCTGAGGACCCGAGTTCAATTCCCAGCACCACAAAAATGGGAGAAGGGCTGGCAATCCACCCCCAAGGCAATCCCGAAGCACTCAGCCATTGAAAACCCTATGAGGGTCGCTATGAGTCAGATACCGACTCGACGGCACCTAACAACAACAAAGGGAAATGTGACTTAAAACCTTAATGAGATACTACTATATATGTATTTAGATTGTCTAAAACCAAATAAAATAAGGTGTTGTTGTTGTTGTTGTTAGGTGCCGTCGAGTTGGTATCCGACTCATAGCGACCCTCTGTACAACAGGGGATACACTATTGTCAGTGCTTCTCTTCTGTTCATAGGGTTTTCAATGGCAGATTGAGTTTTGGGAGGGGGTTGCCTGGTCCTTCTCCCAAGCCTAGAGCTTCTGGTGTTCCCAGGTGGTCTCCCATCCAGGTACTAACCAGGCCCAGCCCTGCTTAGAAGATCTGATGGGATCGGATGCCACAGGGCTACAGCTGCAGGCTAGAAAATACAAAATGTTGTCAAATCCTGGCAAGGATATAAAGCAACTGAATCTCATACTTTTTATACTGAATGTAGAAAATGGCACAGCCAATTTGGAAATCAGTTTGGTAGTTTCTTACACAGTTGAATGTATAATTACTATATGACTAAGCAATGTTACTTAGGGAAATGAAAATTAGGTGAAAAAATCCTGTATATGAATGTTTATAGAACAATTGGTTGTTATTGTTAGGTACTATCTAGTCAATGTCCAGGTATACAACAGGTGAAACACCAGTGTCAGTGCTTCTCTGCTATTCATCTGGTTTTCAATGGCTGATTGTTTTTTGGGAGTGGGTTACCAAGTCTTTCTCCTAAGCCTACAGCACCTGATGTTCCCAAGAGGCTTCCCATCCAGATACTAACCAGGCCCACCTCTGCTGAGCTTTCAAGGTCCAGTGGGATCAGATGCCAATATGGTATGGCTGCCAGGAGAACAATTAGGTAATCACCAAAACTGTTGTTGTTGTTGTTGTTAGGTGCCTTCGAGTCGGTATCCGACTCATAGCGACCCTCATAGGGTTTTCAATGGCTGACTATTTCAGGATTGCCTAGGGAGTGGATTGCCAGGCCCTTCTCCCATTTTTGTGGTGCTGGGAATTGAACTCGGGACCTCAGAGACTGCAGCGCAGCGCTCTACCAACTGAGCTAAATCCCAGCCCCCAAAACTGTTAGACAAGCTAAATGTCCTTTCATAGATGAATGGAAAAACAAATTGTAGTTCACTCATTCAATGGAATACCACTCAGTAATAAAAATGAAGAAAATACTGCCATATTCAGTGACACAAAAATACAAATTAAATTATGCTAAGTTGAATACATCTCAAATGGTTAATCATAGTGTGATTCTATTTCTATAAATCCTAAAAAAGCGATTCTGTAGAAATGGAGTGTAGCCAGAGGATAGGTTTGAGGGTAAGCTTTGGCTACAAAAGGGCAGCATGATGGAATATTTTTGGTGAAGAAATTTTTCTATATTGTGATTATGGTGCTGGGCATAGGAATCTACATGCATTAAAATTCAGAATTGCATGCCACTAACAGCAACATAAAAAGATTATATGATTTTAAACTAATTTTTTAAAAATAAAATTGATTATGAAATCAACATATTCAGATTGTAACACATTGTTCAATGTTTATTTATGAAGAGCATGTGTACTAGAAAATAAATATGTATGTATGTATAATTTAAATTGTACTGTTTTATATATGACAGGATAGGAATGATTTTAACATTAGTTTTCTCAGTTCTAAATTGAGCTATGTAGAAATTAACGTGTTTTGGAAAGAAAAAACTGCACAGATGTCATTTCCCTCAAAAGCAAGCAAATTATGAATGTAAATAATGCACTGTTTTGGTTTTGAGCTTCCAGAATCACTTGGAATCTGATACATTGAAATGTCAACAGATTTGAGACCATTTTCTGCCATAAATAGAGATGAAGAGATTGATAGCCACTTTTGGGGACTTGCATTAATTTTCCTATTAAAATTACTTACAAATAAAGTTTTGCTGTTGCCTGTATCAATAATGATATTGCTATTGTACTGGTTTTGAAAATCTCAAATCAAGTGTAGCCATTAGTCTTCTTGCAAGTATTTCATGAAATTGTCCTTGATACTACATAGAAATAAAAAATCAAGGAAAATATAGTTAGAATATAATTATATAATAATAACAATTTTTGTAGGATTCTGGATAAAATGATAATTTGAGAATAGATGTGCATCTTGTCTAAGATCTTCACTGAAATGAGTATATACACACAAAATATGCACACACTTTGGGTTATACATGTAGAAGACATATTGAAGAATTGAGGCAGCACATGGATAATAATTATCATACATTATAAATGCCTGCATTATCCTCTAGGTCAAAAATTAAATCTTAAATAATTAATTTGCCCTAATATTTTCTGGATTATCAATACTAATATCTTTTACTGTTGTCATTAACTCTCCAGGATATCAGAAATCCAGGTACATTCTCCTGTGAACAAAATGCATTATTCATGAACTTTTATATAAAATAGGTAAGTTTCCTAATGTGCTTATGAATGTTAATGTTTTAAACGGTGCCAATAGAAAACAAGTTACTTACTAAATAAAATGTTGTGATTAGACAATGCATAAAAATGATCTTAAAGCACTCTGTAATAGTTGGAATTTCAAATGTGTTTTTTACTTTTTTAGGAAAATAGAAGTATTTTATTCCTATTTTCTTTAATGGAGAACTGATTGTAAATGGAAAACTGATAATCACATACTGAAAAAATTCTCTTCAAGTCATCTTTTGTCCAGTATCTCACATCTACATTTAAAGGCCGACAAGATAAAAAAAGAAGAAATATTAAATGCCTGTATAATTTCATACTTACAATTTTAATGTATTAAAATACCTCATAATGTAGTTGCCATGTATTGCTTTAAAAATTTCAAAGATATTTTCAGTTAATATTTTTTCCTATTTCAGCAATTATTTTTAGAGAATGATTACAGAACAGCAGTTAAGAGAGAGAAACAGTGTTTTCTGCTACACACATATGATGCTACAAATAACATCTTTAACCTCATCCTTAGGTTCGTCATCTATGAAAGTGATAATAAATGTGTCAATCTCATAAAATTTTATGAAAAATGGATAGATATCTTAATTGGGTATGTGGAAGAAGATAATTTGTTGGGATAATTATCAATTTATATTCCAGATGGGAATTCAAAGAAAATTCATAAATATATACTACTGGGAAATGTAACCTAGTGAATGTTCCAGAATTGTTATTTTCGTTAGGTGTCCTAGAGTACAGTGCAACTCATAGTGACCCTATGTACAACAGAATGAAACACTCCTCAACACTGTGTCCTGCACATAAAATATTTTATGTTTAAGTCCATTGTTGCAGGCCCTGCATAAGTCTATATAGTTGAGAATCTTCCTATTTTTGTTGACCCTCCATTCTCCCAAACATGATGTCCTTCTCTGTGGGGCATCGCCCTGCCACTAGAATCGTTCCAGCTGTGAGCGGGAACCAGCCACCAAAGACCTGTCATCTGGTGAGGGGGAGCAAAGCACCCAAAAGCCGCGCCACCCAGAAAGGAGGCTCATGCCCACGGCTGCTCTGAGAAGCCTTGAGAAAGGCAGGCTCAGAGGCTTCTGCCCATGGTGGCTCATTGCTTCTTTTCTTCCCGGTGAAGATGCTGACTCCCAGTGTTCTGCTCCAACAGTTCTTTATTGTTTCCTTGTCTGTCTTGGTCGATGGAATGGACCCAGACTGCTTCGAGTAGCACCCTTATATACTCTTCTAGGGCTAGCCAGGGACCAATCAGAGGAGTCACCCCATACAGGTTTCAGCTAATCAGAGGGGATATGAAAATTTGGTTTTGTAAAAGTAGCCAATCAGGGGTGGTTCCTGAACTGTCCAATCAGGAGCCATTCAGGGGTTTGGAAACAGCCAATCAGTGTCGAGGGGTCTGAGGCAAGGGAATATATGTCAGCACCATCTTGGGGATCTCAACAACCCTGAGTTCCCAGATGTAGGGCAAAGGTGTCTGCCTGGGGAACAAGCTTCAGTCTTCCAAGGGGCCTAAATAGGCCCCAGGACAAACTGCCTCTCTAGGAATTGCCCTACACTTCTCCATGGGTTAATCCCTTTAGAAAACATGACCAAAATACATCAGACAAGTACAGACATTCTAGCTTCCAAGAAGCATTCTGGTTGCACTTGATACAGGACAGATTTATTGATTCTTTTGGTAGCCCATGGTATATTCAATATTTGCCTCCAACACCAAATTCAAAGGCATCCATTTGTCTCCTGTCACTCTTATATAATATCCAGGTTTAACATCCACATGATGTGACTGAACATACTATGACATGAGTCAGGAACATCTTTGCCTTCAATGTGACATCTTTACTTTTTAACACTTTAAAGAGGTCTTTTGCAACATCTTTTCCCAATGCAATGCATCTTTTGGTTTCTTGACTGCTGCTTCCACAATTGCTGATTGTAGAATCAAGTAAAGCAAGATCTTGGACAACTTAAGTCTTTCCTCCATGAATCATGAAGTTGCGTACTGACTCAAATGTAAGGGTTTTTGTTTTGCTGATGTTGACGTGTAATCCATACTGAAGGCTGGATTCTTTGATCTTCATGAGTAAATGTCTCAATCCTCTTCACTTTTAGCACCAAAGTTTTGTCATCTACAAAATGCAGGCTGTTTATGAGTCTTCCTGCAATAACGATGCCACCTTCTACTGGATAAAATCCAATTTCTTGGATTATTTTCATAGAATAGAGATTGAACAGGTACAGGGAAATAAAGCACACCTTTCCTGACTTTAAGCCAGGCCATGTTTTCTTGTTCTGTTTCAACGAGTGCTTCATTGTTCATGTACAGACTCCTCATGAGTACAATTCAATGCTCTTGTATTCCTATTCTCCACAAAGTTATTCATAATATGTTGTGACCCACACAGTAAAATGATAGATTTCTTTCTGATATTTTCTGCTTTCAGCTAATATTCATCTGTCATCAGCAATGATGTCCCTGGTTCCATGTTCACTTCTGAATCTGGTTTAACTTGCCTACAGTTCCCTGTCAATATATTGCTGTAGTTGTTTTTGAATGATCGCCAGCAAAATTTTAATTGTGGGAGATATTAATGGTATTGCTCATTTTCTGCATTTAATTGGAACCTCTTTCATGGGAATAAGCAAAATTATGGCTCTCTTGAAGTCAGTTGTCCAAGTAGTTGTTTTCTAAATCTCTTGGGATAAACAAGTGAGCACCTCCAGTGCTGCACCTGTTTTTTGAATCATCTCAAT
Organism: Pedetes capensis; assembly: GCA_007922755.1. NCBI lineage: Eukaryota > Metazoa > Chordata > Mammalia > Rodentia > Pedetidae > Pedetes > Pedetes capensis. The sequence continues at coordinate 8,550 of VMDO01029678.1, read as the reverse complement.
TAATATTCAATCAATTCCGGAGTCTTGTGTTTTGCCAATGCCTTCAAGGTAGCTTCAACTTCTTCCTTCAGTACCTTTGGCCCCTGATCATAGGCAACATCTTGAAAAGGATGAACATTCACCAATTCTTTTTGGTTAAATGACTATGTATTCCTTCTAGCTTCCTTTAATGTTTCCTGCATCACTTACTACATATTAGTCAAAAGGTTCCATAAAGTTTATAACTTGATGAAGATATAACCAAAATGATGTAATAGTTGTGTATTGGAAAAAGAAAATCTTGTGTTATTCTGTACCCCACCAACATTTACCAATAAAAGAAAAAACTATTTCCCCTGTAGAATCTTTCACTATTGCCACTTTAGGCTTGAATTTTTCTTCAGTTCTTTAAACTTGAGAAAAACAGAATGTGTTTTCTCTTTTAGTTTTCTATTTCTATGTATTTGCACATGTCCTTAAAATATTTGATTTTTGTCTTCTCGAGCTGCTCTTTGAAATTTTCTGTTTAGTTCTTCAACTTCATCATGTCTTCCCATCACTTTCAGCATTATATTTCAGGACAGATCTTGAAATGTCTTTTTTGATGAGGGGTGCAACCCAGTTTCTGTTTAAGCATTCAATCCTGACATAGTAGATCATATGATTATCTGATTCAAAGTGACCAATACCTGTCCATTACAGCTCATTCATGTCTAGAGTGTTGACATTTGCCGTCATTTACCTATTGATGATTTCTAATGTTCCTATATTCATACTGCTTACATTTTGTAATTATTAATCAATGTTTCCAATTTTTCCTTCTCATTTTGAGTTGTGCCACTTCACCAAATGGAGGTCCAGGGATTTTACTCCATTCCCATCATTAAAGTCAACTATACTTTGAGGAGGCTACTTTTCCCTCATCATCTTTTGAGTGTCTTCCAACTTGGGGGACTCATTTTCTGGCATGATAACTGGCAATATTTCTCTGCTGTTCATAGGATTTTCGCTGGCAGGTTGTCTCAGGAGTGGGCTGCCATGTCCTTCTCACTAATCTGTCTCAGTCTGGAATCTCTACTGAAACCTGTGCACCAGAGATGCCCCTGCTGGTATCTGTAATAATAGTGGTATAGCTTTAAGAACATATTTAGAATATTCAGCTGTAAAATCTGATTTCTCAAGTGTTTTGATGACCTTTCCAATAATAGTTAAGTTATGTTTGTCTGATGGGGGAAATGACCAGTAAATTTATCCAACTAAACATCACAGATCCCAAAGTAGAACAAAGAGGGAATTGTAATTAAAATATTTAATTTTGCCATTCCATGGTATGTGTTTTGAATTTTGAGATGCATGTGTAATCTCTGATAAATATTATTTTATATACTTTTACCATTTGTAATAGAAGGATAGTCATTCGTTTACTGTTAAAACTAATTGTGTTCTATCTCCTCCTTCTCCACCTTTGCCTCATCTTCCTCCTTTTCTTCTTTTTGTTCATCATCTACTAAGTCTTTTGCTTGAGACAGAGTCTTGCTATGTAATCTTCAAATTCTTCAAATTCCTGATACTTCTGTCTCAGTCCTCCAAATGTTTGATTTGCAGGCATGCAACAACATGCCTAGTTTAATGATTCCTTTCCCACTTCTAGCCAGTACATTACTATATTCTTTATTTGCCACTTGGACATTTTGTCTTCATTTCAGTCTGTTTTGCCTTAATACAATTGTCTGAGGTCATGATCAAGTCTGCTCCTAGTCCAGCCTTTTATTTGTGCTCTAATTTTCTCTTTTTGCTTGATGAAGATCTTGTGGCAAGAACTACATTAACTCCTCCTAAATTAGCTTCTCTAATGTAAATTGGAAGTCTTTTGAAATCTCACCAGTTTGTAAACTAAATGTGCACTGACCTCTGTGGTAGAATCCTTTCATGAAAATCTCATACTTCATAATAAATTTTAGTATTTATTATCTAATTTACTTAAAGAAGCTATGAGGCTGTCACTAAGAGTCTACTGAGCTCTATTACTATGGCTCCAGAGAGACTAGGCACATATTATATGACTTTTGCTTCCAAATACTTCATGCAGACTATAGTCTCTGGTTAAAAAGTAGATATTCCATTTCAAGCAGATAGATGCCTGATGACCCTAGACCCAGACCTCCCAACACAGTACCCAAAAAGTATTGGTTATGTTTCAAACTCTTGCTTTATTCTAGGCAATAATAATGATAAAATAAAAAATAAAAACAGTATGGAATTATGTGATTAATTATTTATATTGACCTTCACAATGTTCGTGAGAAAGGCAGGTCAGAAGTACCCAGAAAGACTTAAGGATATAAATTCAATTATCATTTTAATAAATTTATGACAAACTTCATTCTTTGTTACATAGGTCCCTTCTAAACTTTACTGCAGACCTTCAACCAAGAAAAAGCTAACTAGTGCATTCATGAATTTGCATTATTCATTGGATAAAGTATTCCCATGATGAGAAATCAAAATCCTCCTTATATTAACATTCCTGATGCTTATCAGAAACAACTATAATATTTGTCTCAATTAAGATATAATTTCAGTACCAATACTTACTGATCATTATATAATCAATTTAGTTAAGATTGTTGTTGCTGTTGTTGTTGTTGTTGTTGTTAGGTGCCGTCGAGCGACCCTCATAGGCTTTTCAATGGCTGTTTTGGGATTGCCTTGGGAGTGGGTTGCCACATCCTTCTCCCATTTTGTGGTGCTGGGAATTGAACTCGGGACCTCAGAGACTGCAGAGCAGCACTCTACCAACTGAGCTAAATCCCAGCCCATAGTTAAAGATTACCTAATAATAATGAAGCAATCGCAAAATAACACAGGTTATGTAAGAGAATCAGTGTAAGCTATTAACAGGGCATTGTTGCTATCTCAAATCCACAAATCCATTAGTTTTCAAAAGCAGAATGCAAAATAACCATGAGGGACACAAGTAATGAACAGGTACTTTTATTGATAAATTGAGCATATAGAATAAATCACAATGATAAGGAAGAAATATATGAGGATGAATATAAAAATAAAATGATTTATGATGAAAGCACCATGTTTCAACTAAAATTAAAAGTAAAACATAAAAAAAAATATTAACAAAAAATATACTTCGGAAAGTGCTTAAGTTAAAATAAACACTGAATAATGTTGTTGTTGTTGTTAGGTGCCATCAAGTCGGTATCCGACTCATAGAGACCCTCATAGGGTTTTCAATGGCTGAGTGCTTCGGGATTGTCTTGGGAGTGGATTGCCAGGCCCTTCTCCCATTTTTGTGGTGCTGGGAATTGAACTCAGGACCTCAGAGACTGCAGCGCAGCGCTCTACCCACTGAGCTAAATCCCAGCCCACACTGAATAATAGGATCATACAAATGATCATTTCTTTGAGAATGAAAGAAAATAGCAATGATATTTTGAATGATATTTTAAATTTAAAAAATTATAAACGGAGCTGGGCGCCATGGCGCAAACCTGTAATCCCAGCGGCTAGGGAGGCGGAGCAGAAGGATCGCAAATTGGAGAACAGAGATAGTCTGCGCAAATTAGCGAGACCCTGCCTCAAAAAGTAAAAAAATGGGCTGGGGGTGTAGCTCAGTGGTTCAACCCCCAGTACTGCAAAAAAAAAAGAAAAAAAAGATAAGTAAATAAAAATAAATAAATAAATAAAATTAAAAATAAAAAATAATTATAAACGGTACTTAAAAGTTGTGTCATAAAACCAAACTAATTGAAAGGGATTATATTTAAGGATTATTTAAGATCTTTAAATTTTGGATAAGACAGTAGTGAATTTGGATTGTTTTAACATTTGAAATATCAATTTCTTTTCATATCAAATGTAACTCCAGTCATATTGACGAAAGAAAAAATATATAGATAGATTTAGAGACATAAATATATTTATAACAGAACTAAAACAATTTTTAAGACACATTAGTATGGTATGCCATGCTAACATTGAAGAAGATTACGCACATTTATGATGAAGCGTATAAAAACTAGAAAAATTATGTTACAATAAGATTTGTATAAGTTTGTTTGAAATATAAATGTAGAAAGATAAATTTGACTTGTGCATACATATAAACTTAGTGTGAATTAAATCAAGATATAAGACTGTGGAATATCTCAATATTTTAAGACTTGCTTTTGTTGTTGTTGTTAGGTGCCTTCGAGTCAGTATCTGACTCATAGCGGCCCTCTGTACAACAGGGGAAACACGATTGTCAGTGCTTCTCTGCTGTTCATAGGGTTTTCAATGGCAGATTGATTTTTGGGAGGGGGTTGCCTGGTCCTTCTCCCAAGCCTACAGCTTCTGGTGTTCCCAGGCGTTCTCCCATCCAGGTACTAACCAGGCCCGACCCTGCTTAGCTTCCGAGATCTGATGGGATTGGATGCCACTGGGCTACAGCTGCAAGGCAAGACTTGCATAGTATGTATGATATCCAGGATTTTATCACCAGCACCACAAAAAAATAGTAAATAATTTAGAAAATGAAGATATAATAGCAAAATAATAGCAACAAATAGCTGTACCAATTCTGCAAAAATTTGAAATATGGCTGAATATTTCCAAGAAAATGAATTCAGAAGCTCTTTGAACAAAGCCAATTTATGGAAAGATTAAAAATATAAATTACTGATTGAAAAAAGATGTTTATGGATAGAAAAATATGTCAGTTCTTCCTCAAACTGACTTTGTAATTGACATAAATTTAGTAAGAATTTCAATATGCTTTGATGCACAGAATTTGATTTTTCTTTTTTCTCTATATTTTTGTCTAAATATATTCGTTTATATGAAAAGCACTATTTATTGTGATTCTCCTTGAAACAATTTTCTTATGTTGCCAAATCAATGTGCCTTGTGAGCCCTGTGGAGAAGCCACCAGCATTTGGTTAATGTTGGTGGCATGGCATAGTTACATGCTCTTCAATGTAGCTGTTAAGAGTCTGACAAGGTTTTGGAGATTTTCTAATATCTTATTGCCATAGATTCCTAACAAGTATTCCAACATATTTCCTAACAAGTATACCAACATATTTCCAGTTTCCTTATTCAAACTCTAACTTAAAATTGAATTTTGACTCCTTACTCATATCTGACAATTCAAAATTTAGCACCATATTCATGAAACAAAACTTATCCTAAAATACTCTGTTGCATTCTGAAAGACGGTATTCTAAATTTGAACTTCTATATTCCTAATCATATAAGACTTAAAACCAGTTTTTATGTATTGTATTTTTTTTTTTCCAGTACTTGGGATTGAACCCAGGGCCTTTAGCTTGCATGCTTTTCAAGTGCTGTACCACGGAGCTGCACCCCGAGCCCATTTTTTTCTTTTCCTTTTCCTTCTTCCTTTTTCCTTTTTTTTTTTTATTTTTAATTTTTTAATTTTTTTTTTTTTGAGATAGTCTTGCTAGATTAAGCAGACTGCTCCTGGTCTCAAACTTGGGATCCTCCTGTCTTGGCCTCCCAAGTCACTGGGATTACAGGTGTGTGCCACCATGCCCGGCTTATGCCCTGTATTCTATTTCACCATTTCCAAATATGTGTGCGTAATTTTTTTCTATGTTTTCTACTGAGTAATTGGAGAGTTGCTTCTTGATTTAATTTTCAAGACTTCCTCAATCCTTAGTATATGGTGACTTTATTTAAAGCAAATTCATAGAGGAGCAATAAATGTGGGTTATGAACAGCACAGCTACAACAAATTAGTGCCATTTTAAAGTTACAATTCTCTGGCCCTTCTGATCTGATCATGTTGTTGTTATTAGGTGTCTTTGAGTTGTGTTCAATTTATGGTGACAATCAAAGGAAACACTTTCCAACAGGATCCCATGCCCAGCACTATTGTCAGTGCTGCTCTGATGTTCGTAGGATTTTCAATGGCGGGTTATTTCAGGAGCAAATTGCCAAATTCTTCGTCCTAGTCTGCAACATCTGTTATTCCCAGTTGGTCTCCCATCCAAGTACTAACCAGGCTGACCCCGTTTAGCATCTAAGATCAGGGGGATCGGATGCCAGGGTGCAATGGCTGCAGATGCTCTGATCACAAGGCAACATATTTTTACTCTCATTGTATGTCTTCTTTAAAGTGGACAAAAATTTATCAAGAATTTACCAATGATAACATTTTTTGGAGTAAGAGCAGCAGTAGCTGGAGTTCAATTGACTACATCTGGAAAAGTTTGAAGCTTATGTCTCTCTTCTCATACAAAGACCAATATTTTTTTTCTTTTCATTGCCCTAAAGAGACATAAAGGCAATTCTGAAATATGACCAAGATTATTGGCACTGTTCTACTGCCAATTCTCTAGCTCCTGTTTTCAGCATGCTTTCCCTAGAATATCCATAAAGTTCTTTGTTATTTCTTTTTCACAGCTCTCCCACAGGATCTGATATTTCACTTTCCAAGAAAACACACAAACAACAACAGTGGCAACAAATTTGTCAATATCTTTATCACAGCCAAGTTTTTATTTTCCTGGTATGTAATATTCTGCCTCAACTAACCTCTCTCCTTTAAATGATGCACAATTCAGATGTTTAACAATCTTATGAGCCATAGTTTTTCTGCCTATATTGTATTTGTTCCCATATCTAATTAAGTAATTCAGATTTTAAAATCTTGGCAAGTGATTCTAAGTATCATTTGTATGTCTCATGAAGCTTACAGTGGATACTAGATAAAATTTTGTATAATTTTCATGGTTTTTGTAAATACAAGAATTAAATTGGAATATTAATTCTCTAAGATCCACTACCTTTATTTTTTTCAAAGTTAGAGAAAGTAATTTTAAAAACAAATGAAACAAAAAAACAAAAACATAAGAAAGAACCTTCTAAAAGGATCTTTCTGAAACAAATACGGAGCAGAATAAAAGATTTGCCAGCAAAAATGGGAATAATAAAATTAATAATATGCCTCTTTAAAATTTATATTAAATAAATGCAATGACTACATGGTAAATATGATAAGACAAATTGGCCTTAGTTTTATGTGAGTACATCTTCATATTCCCTTGTATATATCTCTATTTTCAATTAATAGAGAACAATGGAATTATCAAGATTTATCATGATAAAATTGACTCTATAGTATATATTGAATTTCAAGCAATAAAACACAGAGACTGGTACTATTTCCACAGAGATGAGTGAACTTAAAAAAGAATTGTAAAGTATGGATGACAGGTGTTGAGGTTAATCTCTAGTTACTTTTTTGGCTTCTTAATAGGGACCACTGAACTCTGCATGTAATACCCCTGATGTTTGTCAAGATCTCATATATCAACCAGTTGAAATCAGAATAGAACTCTTTTGTGAAGTGTTACTGCTTGTAGGGGTGAAGAAATTCTCTCTGGTTTCGTTAGATTCAGAACATTGAAATGTTTTAAAAAATAACATTGTGCCAGTTCTCAATATCTGGCAAGGCACTTTACAAAAATAAAACTCTAACAGGGCCAGTGGGAGATAATAGACAACAGACAACTTGCTAGGTAGTTGCAGGGCTAGATCACTCAAGTGGGCTTTATCATCACTATCTTTTTCTTTTCCTTCAGAGTTTTTCTGGCCTCTTTTTTGAAAACATGTAAAGACAACCAAAACATTTTAAAATTATGTAGAACAAAGCCTCCTGTAGTAAATAGTCGATGTGATTCTGTTAGCCTACTTTAGTCATAACTCATCAGTCTGAAGATATAGCCAATATGCATCTGTTTTCCCTGTAAACTCTTGATTAACATATTGTCTGACTGAAAGAGCTCAGAATGAACAGATATACTGAACAACTCATGGTACTTTTGGAGAGTAAGCTCTATTCACCTCTACCAAAAATGCATTTTCACTCTGCCACCAACAGCTTCAGCATCTGTTACTTCCATTCCTCTTATCACTGCACTAATTGTCTCAGGGTTTTCCTGAGTGTTATCTAATGATGCACTGAAAAAATTCATCATCTAAGTGAACATGTTCCATTCTTTCAGCTGAAAGTCTTACAATTTTATGTTCAATAGTACAAAAGCCTGTTCTGACCATGAGTCTGTTGTAAAACTAAGAAGCTATAATTTTCCCGTTTTGACTTTTACATTAGCAATATTTTTCATTTGTAATCTCTTATCAGAAAAAAATGGAGAATACAATGTGGTTATTGTGTACATATTTATAAAATTAGGACTTTTGTATGCTCAATTCCCCACTTGGTTCTAATATTAATATATGTATAAACTTCTCATGTTTACTTCCTTAAAACCAAAGCACTTCTAAATAACTTCTACAAAGGAACTAACTTTGAACTATGGAAAAAAGAAACAATAGTATGTATGTTCAAATTTCTGTTGAATCTATGTGTCCATTCTAAACATGGTACATCTAATACATTAAATTATAATTTATACTAAGAGAAATCTGGTCTGGCTATTTACATTTTATCCATATACACAAATTCAAATTCTCTGGGAAGGACATGAACTTTTACATTCTTAGATCAAATCTTTCTTAAAATCCTGCATATATTCGTTCAATCAA
>VMDO01029677.1:0-22272 GCA_007922755.1 Pedetes capensis | reverse complement strand
TTTTTTTTTTTTTTTTTTTTTTTTTTTTTTTTTTTTTTTTTTTTTTTTTTTTTTTTTTTTTTTTTTTTTTTTTTTTTTTTTTTTTTTTTTTTTTTTTTTTTTTTTTTTTTTTTTTTTTTTTTTTTTGCCAGATATTATATATTTTATGTTGTGTGTTAGATTTTTAAGAATTGTTGTAAATATTTTTAATTATACTCTAAGATCAGCTCAGTTATATTGAAATAATTTGATCCTTTTAAGGTTTGTTTTCAAGCTCGATTAGGAGGAACCAGAATAATTGTTAATCTAGGGCTACTTTGGTCCCACTACTGAGGCAATAGGCTGGGATTTAGCTCAGTTGGTAGAGCACTGCTCTGCAGTCTCTGAGATCCTCAGTTCAATTCCCAGTACTGCAAAAATGGAAGAAGGATGTGGCAATCCACTCCAGAGACAATCCTGAAACAATCAGCCATTGAAAACTCTATGAGAGTCACTATGAGTTGGACACAACTCACAGGCACCTAACAACAACAACCGAGGCAGTATCCTTCTGAGTATTCAACCTAATTTCCTATATAAGATTTCTTTACACTTGCTGTCAGAAATATGACTTACTCCCACCCCTGTATTAGTACTGGGAATCTTCCTGCCTGTTCCTTTCCAGTGGTTCTTAGACTTGTGGAGTTTTCTCATATGTGCTGATCAACTCTCTAATGAAAATTTGAGGAGAACCCTTTCTGTATTTCAAGTGCTCTCTTTTCAGCTTTCTCCTCTTTGGTCCTTAATCTGTGAATTTTAGTCCTATTGACCTTCCTGAATTCTCAACTCTGCCTATTCAATAGGGAGACTGTCACATTGTTTGGGTTCCCCTTCGACAGCCTAGGGCAGTTGTATAAACTGACTTTGTTTCTTTTATCACAGAGATTACCGAGGTGAACTGCATTGTGTCCTGTGTCTGAAAACTATTGTTTTGTGTATGTTGTCCAGTTTTTTTACTTATGTAAGACAGAAGAGTAAATCCAGCCTGCTAATCCATCATATCCTAAGGCAGAAGTCCCTGTAATTGTCCTTTTAATTCTTCTTTGTCCAAATAATTTTTAGACAAATGTTTTTTGTTTAATTTTCAAATATTAATATGGGTTTTAAAAGGATATTTGCTTATCTGTTGAAAAATTTAAAAATAACTTCTATTTTTATTGTGCTGTGGTCAGAGATTGAAGCTCATACCATTTCTTCTTTTGAAATAATAAATAGATCTTTATGGCCTAATAAGGTCACATCTTGTGATTTCTTTCTTTCTTTCTTTTCTTTGTTTTTTTTTTTTCTCTTAGTACTGAGCGTTGAACCCAGTGTTTATGAGGTAAGTGCTCTACCCCTGAGCCACACACCCAGCCTGTTTTTTTTTTTTTTTTTTGGCAGGGTCTTGCTAAATTGCTCAGGCTGCCCCTGGCCTCAAACTCATGATTCTTCTGCCTCAGCCTCCCATGTTGCTGAGATTATAGCTGTGTGTCACCATACCCAGCATATTTTATGATTTCTTTGTGTGCATCTTAAAAAATGGTGTTAATAATAATGAAGGATAAACACAATCACATGGAACCAATGTAACCAGTCTTACTGTGTGTGTGTGTGTGTGTGTGTGTGTGTGTGTGTGTAATGCTGGGGATTGAACCCTTTGCCCTTGCACATGCTAGGCTATTCAAGCAGTACCACTGAGCTATATCCTTGGTCCCAATACCTTTTAAATTCCTTGCCTTTACTTTGTGATGTTGAATCCATTGTTGATTCATATAAAGTCTCCCAACTTTAAAGTGACTTCAAAAAAAAAAAAACTAACCGTGTGATTATTCTAAGGGCCACTCATAGAAATTCTGAATTTCTTAGATTATGCTAGAATGCTTGGGAATATAACCCAAGATCTAGGCACTCAATGCTCCTTGCTGATTTAGGATAACTTCCACTAAATATCTCTTAAAAAACAGAAGATGAGAGCTGGGTGAAGTAGCACACATTTGTAATCCCAGCACTGTGGGAGGCTAAAGCAGAAGGATTGTTGAGTTCAAGGATAGCCTGGGATACACAGCAAGTTAAAGGACAGCCTGGACTACATAATGAGACCCTCTCTCAAAATAAACAAACATAAATAAATAAAGATAAAGATAAGTATTTTGCAAAACTAGTAATGGAAGGAATAATTGGCAGACTAATCTCTAGGCTTCTTTGATTCCTATTTGTTGTTATTGTTGTTGTTAGGTGCCGTAGAGTCGGTATCCGACTCATCAAAAGGCAAAACATTATTGTCAGTGCTTCTCTGCTGTTCATAGGGTTTTCAATGGTGGATTGATTTTTGGGAGTGGGTTGCTGGGTCCATCTCCCAAGCCTACAGTACCTGGTGTTCTCAGGTGGTCTCCCATCCAAGTACTAACCAGGCCTGACCCTTCTTAGCTTCCAAGATCTGATGGGATCAGATGTCACAGGGCTACAGCTGCAGGCTCAAACAAGATGAGGGTTTTCAATGGCTGATTGTTTCAGGATTGCCTTGGGAGTGGATTATCACGTCCTTTACCCATTTTTGTGGTGCTGGGAAATGAATTTGGGACCTCAGAGACTGCCAAGAGGCACTCTACCAACTGAACTAAATCCTGTTGTTGTTGTTGTTAGGTGCCGTCTAGTCGGTATCCGACTCATAGCGACCCTCTGTCCAACAGGGGAAACACTATTGTCAGTGCTTCTCTGCTGTTCATAGGGTTTTCAATGGCAGATTGATTTTTGGGAGGGGGTTGCCAGGTCCTTCTCCCAAGCCTACAGCTTCTGGTGTTCCCAGGCGGTCTCCCATCCAGGTACTAACCAGGCCCAACCCTGCTTAGCTTCCAAGATCTGACGGGATTGGATGCCCCAGGGCTACAGCTGCAGACGAACTAAATCCTAGTCCCTCCTATTTGTTAGGTGTTAAGAAATAACCAAATTACTGTATAATATAGTTTAAATTTTAAACTCTAAATGAACTAGTTTAAGAAATCTGTAATTTAAGGCCAAATTTTATTTGCTTAACCTATTTTACCTTAAGATATACAAACAACTATTTACAGATATTTACTTTTTACCTTACTTAAGCTTGCTCTCTTAGAGATAATTTAGTTCTCCAAAGAGTAAGATTAATATGTCAATAATAGATCTAATAACTACTTCTTTTAGTTCTGTAGTTGGGAACTGTCAGGAGAAGGGCCCAAGGCTTTAGATTGGAAACTGCTAGTGCATGATGGAAAACCTGAAGGACTTTGGTGCTAGGGTACTGGAATAGAATTCCTAACCAGCTTTGACTAGCTTCCGTACAGAGCCAGCATGTTTTCCAATCTGGTACACTGCCTTCTGTTTCCAAAGAATCCTACAAATGCCATCTAGGTTTGTCAGCCACCATTCATTCAGCTTTCCACCCAATTCCTTATTCCCAAACCTTGCAGAAAGTTCCAATTTTAAAATATTTTACTTTATAATTATCACTCCATGTTAATCAGATTTTGTATATAAAATGTTTGAAATGGAAGGGTCAACAATCCTGATTTGATAATTGCACAGTGTATATAGGAACTGAATTATCACTCTTATCACATTTATATGTACAATCTTCATAAAGAAAAAAAGATATTTTATTCTATAATTGTAAGATAATTTTTAAAATGTTTTTTGCAGCATTAAGCCTTTGTAATTTTCATTGGAGAGATATAATACATCCTGATCAATATTGGTTAGAGGAGGAAAACCTTCCTTTCCAAATGAAATAATTATATTTAGTTTGCACACAAATAATTAAGTTGCTCTGCTTAATATTTTGGGTGTCAGTATTTTTCTATGTTTTTTGTCATTTCCCTTTGTAACTATAAATGTTGGTCCTAGTTTCAAAACATGAAAAAAATCATTGAATTTTCATAAAATTACACTTAAAAATTACAAATACTTTAATCCAACTCTTCCTTGCTTCTTATATCTCAAGATTAAGTTCATAGTGCTTGCATATTTACTTGCTCTATTTTCTTATTATGATTGGGAAGAGCATTTTCCCAGAGGAGCTTAACACATTAGCAGATGAGTCTGTTATTACTACTATCAACATGCTTTTGTTGGGAACCTTTATTTACATTTTTAAAACAAGATGGTCAAGCCAGTTTAATCAGTTGACAAAACATTATACATGAATAAGTTTAAGACTTAAGGGGAAAGAGTGATTGAAAAAAATATTTATCCCTAGACGTTTTTCCCCCCAAGAATTAATTTTGCCTCAGTTTAATTGCTTTACATGCATTCTTGTGATGTTACACAATTGGAGAAGGAGAAAAAGAAAGCTGTGACTGTGTGGTGTGTATCTAAAGTGCGTGTTAGAGAAGGAGAAGGGGACTAATAAGCAAGCTGGTTTGACCAGAAACAGAACTGCCCGTGACAGATTAAGAGACAAGCAAGGCTTGGAATCTGAGAGCAAGCAGAGTGGAAATTTACAGCTGCTCTATGTGAGTGTACAAGTGATCGTTTTCTTCTAACATTTTCCAGTGGTAACTGTTACTCTTCATAGAGAGAGGCAGAAAGTCAAGAAGGAATTGTGCAAACTCTTTTCTCTGCCACGCTGGGGTAATAGGAGGCATCTTCTATCAAATGGAAGATAAAGGCTATTTCATCTAGTGCTTTGCACGGAAGAAAGAGCTGTCTTCAGCACCTCACCATGTGTCTACTTTTTATTGCTTAAACAAACCTGGGCGATTCTATACCATTTGGTGAGTATCAACAAGGGTATTTATACTGGTTTGGATTGTAGAAAAGGAATTAATATGGTGCAATTCAGTTTCAATTGAGGTTCTACAGTTACTGCTTATGTGTTCATTTTAAATTATGCTGTTACCTTGTTTCTTTGTGCATGATGAACTGCTGTTACTAGGAGAGGTTTGAAAAAACAACTACAAAACAATACTTCTCTGTTGCCTGAGGCACTTGAACCATTACCAACTATTCTGTGTCCGTGGAATATCCTATTTTTGAAATGAGTTTTTATTTACAAAGAGTTTCCAAAAATAAAATAGTGGGAGTATACCAATTTTCATGTTTTTCTTTCAACTGCACAGAAATTCAAAAGTTATTTTTTCTGTACATTATGATGTTTGGTTTTATAAATTTTATTATAAATTATATCATCCTATCTTAATTCAAATATTGATACCATTAATTAAAAGAATATATAATTTAAATGTTGAATGCTATTGTGAGATCCAATAGTGACACCTGATTTTTCCAAAGTTCTGTAAGTAAGATAAAAATTAGATAATCTACCTATAAAATTTACCATTTGCTGTGAAATGAATACACATAGATTTCTAAGTTAAGGAATAAAGCAGTTATTTTGTATTCATAGCTGATACCAAATTCTCATATAACCATATTGTTACGTTGAAGAACTATTATAGCCAGATGTGTGTGTGTGTGTATGTGTGTGTGTGCAAAGGAGCAGAAAAAGAAAAAGAAATTCTCAAAATGTCTATTTACATTCCAACAAAACCTTCATTTGTATAATCTTTATGTAGGATACTGTATGTGCCTTTCTCTCTCTCTCTCTCCGTATATATGTATAAATATATCTTTTTAGAGACTTGGATAGAAAGCACATGATCATTTCGTAGGAGGAAGGAAGTATGTATTGTTAACTACTAAACTGAGTCATTTTTTGTATAAAGATGTACCATTGTGAGAAAAATTTCTAATCTTCCCTATGCTAGCTTCAAGAAATATATGTCTCTAGTTATTGATTTAAGTGAATCCTGTAAGGCAGAAAAAAAATAGTTTTTATTAAATTGAAAACGTCTGCAGAGTGTCAGTAAACACATTAAAAGGGTTTGTACCTTGGACATAAAATGGTTGTGCTTTCTCTAACATTTCCTCTATGGGTACAGAAGCCTGTAGAACTGGTTTTGTTTTGTAGAGTTTTTTTTTTTTTTTCTTCTTCTTTCCTCTGTAGTCTGTTGACCTATGTATGAAAAGGAACTCAACTGGTCTATAAAAACCTTTCCTTAGCTGGAATCTTACACTTAAAGTTAAAACTTTTACTTCTTTACATAATTTCCCACATTTAGTCCTGAGACTGATAGAAAATTTGCATTTAGCTCCTCATTCTTCAGAAAACACTTTTATTTCAAACTAGTCATTTGCTAGTGTTACCTTAGTGATGGCACCATTTCTTAAACCCACAGGAATGTAAATATAGAAAGAAAGAATAAGTCATTCCCAATTTACGAATGCTTTGTATTTCAGAAGTTTATTTGTGAGTAGGTTGTTGGAAATTTGGAATCCATTTTCCCTGGGGAAACAATTTATCAAGTGGCTTCTAGGCTTCTATTTATAGCGTAAGAATATATTTTACTCACAATCTGTAGAAAGATCGTTACCACCTTGGAGATATTAGAAATCAATTCTGGTGGTGAAATGAAATACAAAACAATTATGTTGAAGAAGACATCGTTTTTATTTATCCTACATATTAATGGTTGAAGAAAAGCAATTTAAATAAGAGATGAATGGTATTTGGAAGGATGGTCACAAGCTTCCAAGGTTGATTTCACTGTTTATGAGATCCAATCTAGGATTGGTGTCTCTTTTTCTTGCTGTGGGAACATTTCTAGCCAGTGCTTTTATGCTTACCCATTTCTGAGGTCTAACCCAGTGAATGGCACATAACAGTAGGTACCTGATAATAGTTATTATGTGAGGACTTAGCTATTTCTTGGTTCACAAAAGTGGAATGGAGTAGCTTTCCCAAGGTATCCAAAGAGGTATAAGTGCATACATTTCCACCGTGAGGAGAAGACAGATTGACAAGAATGGATTGAACTGTGATTTGCACAATGCAAAAATAGAGCAGAATAGGCCCAACTTTTAAAAGAAAAAGAAAAGACTGGTATAATTTGATGGCAATCCTGAATGACTAGGGATCATAATAAGTGGAGGCAGTTTACAAGCTAAGTATCTGGAGTTCATGAGACATTCTGAAGTCAAGTATCAACTTTTAACTCAAAACTGCTATCTATTTGCATGTGCTGACTAGGACCAATATGAAGAAATGTGACCTAATTATAAAGCTCACATTAAAACTATCCAAGTGAAGTTCAGTTATACTGGCCCAGAAAATTTCTTTAAAGTACCAATATGTGAAATTTAAAAGTTAATAATACCATAAACATATATAATGAAACAAACAATACAGTAGATGCAAGTTAAAGTTTCTTTGGATGTTTTTTAGTAGCAGGAAAACTTTTCCATTTGATCAAGAAACACTTTCTTCATTCTATTCCAAATCCTATTTAAATAGTAATGATTTTAAATAGTCCTAAATGGCATATAAAAGGTTCTCAATAAATATTTATTAAATGAATTAAGGTAGATTTGGACAGTTTTCCATTGTACATATGAATTTATAATGTGCCTTAAAGATAATATTTATCCAACATTCCCTTAACAAGGAAAAATATATTAAAACTATATTAGCATGGCTATTGGTTATGGTCATAATTAGTATTTCACTGGTAATTACAATAATTGGCTTACCCTGAAATCTTTACTGCCTGTAAATGAGATAATATACTTTTCAGTTTTGTGACTTACAGATCTTAATTTCCAGCAGAAATTCACCTAGCCTCTTCCAATCTTGAAAGGATGAAGGATTATATTAAGTTTCCTAGCCAGAAAAACTCAATCAACCATGGATGTCTGTAGAATAAGAAATAGCTTTGGTTGAATCACTTTTTCTCTACTCTCCTAGGTCAATACTTTTATAGACTGATAGTCAATAGGCACAGGGGCTTAGGGAAGCTATGAAGTAGTTGTATTTCACAATATACATATAAACCTTGTCTTGATGCCAATGGCAATATCTAAAGAAAATTTAATGTTATGTGTAATATGTATGTACTTATAAGGGAGCCTGAAAAAACTGGATTATGAGTTCTTTTTTTTTTTTTTTTTTTTTTTTTTTTTTTTTTTTTGCGGTACTGGGGGTTGAACCCAGGGCCTTGCGCCTGCATGCTCTGCAAGTGCTGGACCACTGAGCTGCATCCCCGGCCCATTTTTTTTTTACTTTTTGAGACAGGGTCTCGCTAAATTACGCAGACTGCGTCTGGTCTCAAACTTGCGATTCTCCTGCCTCCACCTCCTGAGCCGCTAGGATTACAGGCGCGTACCACCACACCCGGCTGATTATCAGTTCTTCATGATAAAACTGTTGTAAAAATAATCATTTGTGAGTGCCAGAGAGATCTGATGCTTTGATTATAGTTACTAGTTTTTGAGAATACTGACCTAGTTTCAGAGGGCTGCTCTAAGTTGAGATTGTGAATTCTATTATATAATCATCATTAACAATCATTAATCATTAACAGTCATTAACAATCACTATTAAACATACAAAATTTTAGTTCCAATAAGTGACCGGTGCTGTCAATGGCAACATTACTATGAACCTAATGAATGAAGTCAATAATTTTTTCTGGAACAGTGGTAGGATCCTTAAATAATAATAAATATGTTAATAGTTATATATCTTCCCAACTTTGTATATTAATTCTATTTTAAAATGCATTTCAGTGTTACAGAGCATTAGAGTTAAAGAGTAATTATTAAGGAATATGAGTTTCTTTTATAGAAGAGTTTTTATTCTGATGTCTGACTGAGGCTTCTAGATGAATATGGGCCCTAAAAAGTTTCTCACAAGTTTTACATTTGTCTTTAAATTGTGTACTTTTAGAAAATGTCTTTCCCTCAAACTGTTAATAAAATAAAACTTATAAAGGCAAAATCATTCTTAATCATTTTGAACTGACCAAGGATTATCAATGAAAGTCATTATTTATACTTTATTATTTGCTGATTTTCACTTATGTGTATAGGTTTTCAAGTACAAAATTCAGTTGTGATAGCTTACAATTACATTTAAGATGTATATTTAAAAATGGAAAAATTCTAAGATAGAAGATACTGGCTGGAAGATACCTTCACACACACACACACACACACACACACACACACACACACACACACACACACTGCTTTGTAATAGACTTGGTGTCATAACATAATATACTTCTAAAGATATATTTTGTCATTTATTATCTCTGTGAAGGCAATTCTCAATTATGATTTTGGTGGGGCCTCCTTCTTGAACACAGCAAACATACTAGAACTTTGAAGGACTTTTTATTTTAAAATTTGTATACAATCAAATGCACTCCTTTTAAGAACAGTTCAATTAGTATTGACAGATATATATACTCATGTAACTTTCTCATTGAGTTTTTAAAAATAAATCTTATAGGCTCAATTATTTACCATTGATGCATTTTTTTCTGTCTGTGAGTCCTATTTGGAATAAAGATTAACTAATGTTAATCCTTGAACCTTTCTGAATTTTTTTTGGTGTGGTTTGAAGTATGTATGTATGTATGTATGTATGTATATATGTATGTATGTATTGGCTTAAGAAAAGGTAAATATGCCTTAAGTTTAAATTAACAAACCATAAGACAGACATTTGGAAATGTTCCTCTTTTACTCATTATTGACTATAAAATAAACCTATATGAAGGAATTGAAGGTTAATTTTTGAATTCACTTTCTTACAACGAGTTAACAGTTTGGCTACATAGGTGCATTTTGTGGTTTTACCTGTAGAAATCTGGAGATTTCTCTTGACTTCAGAGATAATTTCCCCTGCTCTTAAATTTTCTGGGGAAACTTTTGAAATGTGCACTATTAAATAGTTAGACATAAAGGGCGGGAAATACTCAGTCACCTACAGAAAGACATTAATTCCCGTTTGAAATATTTGAAGTGGGATAACAAGGGTGTTTAATGTCCTTCATGACCTCTTTCCCTAGGTACTCCCTTTTCAAACACTGTTCTCCATGTAAATTGCTCACTTGGGTGATTGACTTTGGGTCAGCTTCAGTGGTGCCCAAACACAAGTTAGGAATATGAAATATTTTATTGTGTGTTGGGAAAGGGACTGCTGCCAGAATCTATTACAGGGCCTGAGTTCCCTGGGGGCAGAGCTAAATGACCTTTTCTGGCTTTCTCTCCAGAATTTGAGCCAAGTCCTACTCTTCGTGAAACTCATAGCCAAGAAATCAAATTGACTAATGTTTTGAAAAGCCATGATGATCAGATATTCCACAGTGTGAACTTTAAAAAATGTCTGTGCGGTGGCATTATACTTGGGAGATGGAGGCTGGAGGATCGCAAGTGTGGGATGAGAGGCAGTCTGATAATTTAGCAAGACCCTGTCTCAAAAACTAAAAAAAAAAAAATGGGGTGAGGGTGCAGCTCAGTGGCACAGCATGTGCAAAGCATGCAAGTACAAGGTCCTGGGTTCAACCCCCAGTACCAAAAAAAAAAAAAAAATCTATATATCTGTTTAATGTTTAAAATATCATATTGGAGAAGGTGTTTCTATTATAAAAGCCTTTTCATGGTCAAGTAAACAGTTTGGAAAAAGTAGAACATTTGAAGGAAAAAGAAAGTTAAGACTCCATAATCTGACTACATTACCCTGCAATGATCATTATTAACTTTTTTTGGAGACAGGATCTCAGTACGTAGCCCAGGCTGGCCTCACACTGGTATCCAGACCAGGCTGGTCTTGAACTTACATCAATCCTCTTGCCTCAACCTCCCCTGTCCTGAGGTTACAGGCATTCCACTATGGATCTATTGCTACATTTTCTTGATCCATTCATCTCTCGATGGACATTTGGGTTGATTCCGTATGTTGGCTATTACAAATAATGTTGCAGTGAGCTTGGGTATGCAGATAGCCCTTCAACATACTGATTTCAGTTCCTTTGCATATGTATCCTGAAGGAGGATTATTAGATCAGTCGATAGTTCTACTTTTAATTTTTCAAAGTACCTTCATGCCATTTTCCATAATTTACATTCCCAATAACATACAAGAGTTTTCTTTTTTCTATATCCTCACCAACTCTTGTCTTTCATTTTTTCAATTTTGATTAGCTTGTGTCATAACCCACATATGAACCAGTTGCTGTAGCCAAGGCAGTGGAATGCTCTGGCCATGTTTAGGTCATATTCCACCCTATGGTGGAAGGGGGGAGAGTAAGGCAGACAGATCCATCACCAGAAGAAACAGGGACTAAATAGTCCCAGAGATTTTTTTTTTTTTCTTTTTGTTTTGCTTCTCTAATGCAGTTTTTTCTACTTCTATCATTGTTTCCATCCTCCTTTTCTTGGAGATTTTTGGAGAGCTTTCCTTTTTAACTTCTTCAGTTCTTGTTTATTTTTATTCCCAAATGAATGAATTATAATTGTAGATTCTCACCCTCCTACATGTCTTGCCAACAATATAAAGGCTTCTTTTCAAGAACTATTTCTGACCTTTTAGCATTAATTTTGTTGAGTTCTTTGTGGACTTATTTCCATCTCATCTTTGTGTTAAATTTTTAGCAAGTGTACGTAATCTGTTCACACATGAATGATGTGTTAGCTAGAGATTTAATTATAAGGTTATTCACTTTCCTTCCCAGAATTCTGTAGATTTTCTCCATGGTCTTATGGCATTTAGTTTTTGGAAGTCCAAAGACAACTGATTTTTAGCTTGGCTGTTATTTTTGTTGTTGTTTAATGTTATTTTATTGGAATATGCTTTGAAAGAGGAATACTTGCTTCTTCTAAAAGCCATAACACATACTGAATTTTGAATCTCATCATTAATCTTGACTAGAAAGAGTTTTAAATGATCAAGTTTGAATCTTTTTGTTTTCTGTTTGGCTGTAATCCCAGCTATTCAGGAGGCTAAGGGAGGAGGATCACAAGTTTGAGGCCAGAGGCAACCTGCACAATTTAGCAAAACTCTGCCTCAAAAAGGGGTGCAACTCAGTGGTACAGCACTTGCCAAGCATGTGCAAGGCCCTGGGTTCAACTCTCTGTACCACAAACAAACCAAACCAAACCAAAACCAAAACAAAACAACCAAAAAGCCAAAACCTTTTTGTTTGTTTGTTTCTGAAAGGTTAATACTCTGTTTTCTTCATATTGCTATACAATACCTATGCAGTTATAAAGACATATGTATTCCTATTGTGTATCATTTGTTTGTTTGGTTTTTTTTTTTTTTTTAACTTTTCTGGCCTTCTAGGAAAGCCAGAGTATATTGAGAGTCTCTGTGTTCCATTACATTGTGAACCCTTTGAGGCTTAATTTTATATTTCCTAGATCATTGCCTGACACATGATAGGTGCTCCAGTAAACAGTTTTTGAACCTAATATAGACTTTAACTTTGGATTTTGCAGTTTCCCTCAGGTTTCTGTAGTGTCATTTCTGCTCTGTGCAGATTTGCATTAACATTGCATTTGGGGCATGTGTATATGCGCATATGCGTATATATTTTCAGTGTTTTATCTTGGCCAGCTCCCTTTTTTGTCGGTCCCTTTCCCCTTCTCTCTCTCTCTCTCTCTCTCTCTCTCTCTCTCCCTCTCTCTCTCTTTCAGTTATGTCCATTCTACTTTTACCAAAAATTAATTTGAGAAGCAATCTTTTTAATCCAAGTCTGCAGAGCACTTCTTTTCTTGTACTGCTTAAAGGAAAAAAAAGAAGAAAAACCAGCTATTTGTTGCTTATTCTATTTACCTACTCTTGAAAGTGAAAAAGTGCAGTAGGGCCAGTGTTAGTCCATGAACATTTCTGTGCTGCATGGCCTGTTTCAGCACTAACCCCGGTGCATGGACTCAACAGTTTTCAGTACCCAGGAGGCATTCATCTAGTGTCAGTCTGCTAGACCAACATGACATCATCTTCTGTTCCCACTGCCTGCTTTACAAAAATGTAATGTACGGTACATTCTTAAAACTCAGAGGTAGGCTTTATGGGAAAATTACCCACCATCTTTTCTCCAGAGGGCACCATTTCCAGGGAGTTCAATTCCTTTTGTCCCCATCTTAAGTACTTTATGGTTGACCACGGTAGATGCTAGGAGTTAAAGAATGAATATGAAGCTGTGATGGATAACCCAGAGCCCACAGGCTATGACATGTGTAATTTCAAAATATCATGCTCTATCTTACTTTAAGTACCTCTTCTGGCTGGGCGTGGTGGCTCATGCCTGTCATCTCAGCACCTCGGGATGTGGAGGCAGGAGGATCTCAAGTTTGAGACCAGAGGCAGCTTGCAAATTTAGTAAGACCCTGTCTCAAAATAAAAAGTTTAAAAATGGGCTTGGATTACAGCAAAGTGGTACAGTGCTTGCAAAGCATGCAAGTGAGAGGCCCTGGGTTCAACCCCCCAGTACCACAACAAAAAAAACAAACAACAACAAAAACCTCTTCATTTTACAAATAGAAAAAATGATACCCAGATGTTGTTGTTGTTGTTAGGTGCCATCCAGTCGGTATCCAACTCATAGCCACTCTGTGTACAACAGGCAAAACACTGTTGTCAGTGCTTCTCTGCTGTTCATAGTGTTTTCAGTGGCGGATTGATTTTTGGGAGTGGGTTGCCGGGTCTGTCTCCCAAGCCTACAGCACCTGGTGTTCCCAGGTGGACTCCCATCCAAGTACTAACCAGGCCTGACCCTGCTTAGCTTCCGAGATCTGATGGGATCGGATGCTACAGCTGCAGGCGATACCCAGATGTTGTTGTTGTTAGGTGTGGTCAAGTAATGTCCAACTCATAGCAACCCTCCTAGGGTTTTCAATGGCTGATTATTTCAGGATTGCCTTGTGTAGGGAAAAATTGGGAGGAAATTGGGTAAAACCCCCAGAGAAAACAGCTTTTGAAGATCTGTATTATAAACTGGAAATCTAGGGAAAATGAAAGTAACTTGGTTGGACGTTTGTACAAAACCCTTCACAAATCCCCCGAACCTGATTGGACAATTGGCCTCAAAGCTGATTGGCTCAGGCCATTCCGTGGGTGTATAAGTATATAAGCTATATAAGTAGCTGCACTGCATCTCGATCCCTTTTTCTTGCTTGGACCATTGGCAAGGAAACTACTTCACCCTTTTTCACCCAGATCTTCGACCACCAACAAGGAAAGACCTCCTTCTCGCCTGGACCACCGATGAGGAAACAGCTTTCTCGCTCTCTCGCCCAGACCTTCGGTGAGGAAAGAACACTCTCCCTCTGTGACCATCAACAAGCAAAGAACCCGCTCTCCGTTTGATCACCTACGACTTTCCTCGTGACCACCGAGACCACCAACATGGGTGTTTGCCCCTGGAAAGCAAAAGCGCCTGAGGCTTTTCCTTTCTCCCATCTCTGCCGGTGTCCCAAGGGCCGCAGGAGTCTGTGCCCCTCATCTGAGGGTCCCAAGTGAACTGTGTTTAGTATCTATGTGCGAGACACTGCCACCCCTCTGAACATCCAGGCCGGACCGGGAGACGCATCCACCACAGCCTTGAGAGTGGATTGCCTTTTCCTTCTCCCATTTTTGTGGCACTGGGAATCAAACTCAGAGACTGCAGAGCAGTGCTCTACCAACTGAGCTAAATCCCAGCCCACGATACCCAGATAGGGGTGATAAATTCTGAATCTAGTCTATCAATCAAGACTAGAAGGGAGCTTTAGTATTTTTACTTTTTGTACTGTTGGAGATTAAACCCAGGGCCTCACACATGCTAGGCAAGTGCTGTACCACTGAGCTATGCCCCCAGCCTGAGCTTGCGTTTGTGTAGCAGGTGGTTCAGAGTAGCAGGATGCACATGCAGTAACCAGCAGAGTGGCCCAGAGTTTTTGAGTGTTGGGAGAATGTGCTCAGTCAGGGAGTGGAGTGGGGCTGGTCATGGTCTGAGGAGAACTGAGCAGACAGGAAAATTCTGTTTTAATTTACTGGGATTCTGGGGGCTGGAGCTGCATGGTTTGAGAGAGTGTTTTGATTTCTGTCAAACTGTCCACCACAAATTGAAGAATAATGATCCTATGAAATTTTAAAACATCATTAAGTGAATGTTATTTTACAGTTATTATAGTAAATAGTATATTTAAAGTATGAAAATACTTCAAAAAGTACACTGTATTAAGAGGCATTATGTGGTTTTATGGGCTGGGATTTAGCTCAGTTGGTAGAGCACCACTCTGCAGTCTCTGAGGTCCCGAGTTCGATCCCCAGCACTGCAAAAATGGGAGAAGGACGTGGCAATCCATTCCCAAGGCAATCCCAAAACAATCAGCCATTGAAAACCCTATAATGGTCGCTATGAGTCGGACACTCGATGGCGCCTAACAACAACAACAACAGCATGTGGTAGTATAGCCTGCAGCCGTAGCCATTTGGCATCCAATCCTGTCAGATCTCAGGAGCTAAGCAGGGTGGGGCCTGGTTAGTACTTGGATAGGAGACCACCTGGGAACACCATGTGCTGTGGACTTGGGAGAAGGACCCAGCAAGCCATTCCGAAAAGTCAAATCTGTCATTGAAAACCCTATGAACACCAGAGAAGCACTGACAATAGTGTTTCCCCTGTTGTATGTAGGGTCGCTATGAGTCAGACGCCAAATCTATGGCACCTAACAACAACATGTGATATTATACTGTTACATAATCCCATTGCTTCTAAAATGTTTGCTTTTTCCACTTAATAATAAACTCCAAAGAGCAAGGATTGTGGTTGTTTCTGTTATTGTTGTTGTTGTTCCTGGCTTTATCCTTAGTTCTAAGCAAAGTGCTAAACCTACTATTTAACTTAGATTATTTTTTCAATGAATAAATGAATGTACCAGCAGGTAAGTGAAAAGTTGGAAGATAATGAATCAGGAAATGCTGGCTAACCGCCATGTTAATATGAAGGTCCTGAAAATGTAATTTCAGTAAATTCACTTTAGAATTAGTTTAATACAATGAAAACCAAGCAGAGCAATAGGTAATAGAAAAAGCGGTATCATTTCATATATATCATACCCTATCATAATTTGTGCTCTGTTTTAATGTCAAGGAATATTTAGTTGAAATTCATATAGTTATATTTCTTTCCCTTGGTGTGGTAGGACTATATAAAGAAGGAGAATAATGACACAAATGCATATAGCTTCTTTTAAAGATTCTGTTTTAATGCCAAATATTTGAACATTGAGGATTAAATATTCAGGGAATAAGTTCATTTTTAAGAAATAATGAACTTGACTCAAGAAGCTAGAAATGTCTAGGACACTTATGAAGGAATCAAATCTGGACTACTGTGCTTTTCTCTTTAGCGAAATATATCTCTTTAGTGAAATTCATTAAATATGTCATGGAACTTTTGGTAATAATAGCAGCCAAACCATAAAATACTAGAAGCCTTGTACAAGGCACACAACAGTTCTTTAATCCTCACAACCCTAAGGAGATGTTATCATCCCACATCTCTAGAGCACAGTCTTAGAGAGCTCACAGATGTGCCCAGATCACCCAGGCACTAAGCAACAGACTGCTGGGTCTACCCCGCTATCCAGTGATTGAGCATCCACTCCATCCCTACACCACATAAGCCTTTAAATTGGATCTACCTTTATTGATGTTTAGGTATGCTTATTAAAGAGACACTTTCTTAAAGTAAAGTCTGTTAACAAAGAAAAACCAAGTACATCTTTATAATCTTATTCTTGAGTTTTATAACTTAGTAGAGTGCTGCTCTGTGGTGTCTGAGGCCCTGGGTTCAATCCCTAGAACCACAAAAAAGGACAAGGATATGGCAGCCCACTCCTGAAACAATCCCTAAGCAATCAGCCATTGAAAACCCAATCAGGGTTGCTATGAGTCAGATGTGACTCAACAGCACCTAACACACATAGACACACATAAATTACAGACATAATGTTCATCCAAAACTACTACTATTTTTTTTCACTGTGTACCACTCAAAAGCATCAGAGAAGATCTTCACATATTTTATCTGTAAATAGTCTGTAACTTTGTATGAGTCTTAGAAGCTGACTGGGTTCCTTATTGTGCTTTTCAAAACTTTTTTGGACTGAGAGTGAACACACTCCCCTCACACATACCCTCCCCACAGTGGGGAGTCTCTACTGAAGCAGGAAATTTTTTTTATGTTTTCTGTGTTATCATCAAAATTCATACCAATAGTTTTGGTTTCTGTTTCATAACATATATCCCATTGGAATATTTTGGCAGAAAATGACTCAAATTTCTATCAATAGGGATTAGTAGAATAAATTATGATATATTTATATACAGGAATACTATGATAAAAATATTGTAGTAGATCTACACATACTAATGAAATGATACTCAGGATGTAAAAAGTAGGAAAAAGTTGCAAAGTATTATGTTTAGTGTTATTCTGGTTTTATTTAAAATATATGCTTATCTACTGAGTTACAGTTAGAAAGGAACAAGAAGTTCTGGTGAGCTACTCCACAGTAGGGTGACTATAGATAGTAATAATAGACTGTAAATTTCAAAAAGCTAGAAAGTATTTTGGAAGTTTTCACCATAAAGAATTGATAAATGTTTCAAGACATAAATATGTTTAACTTGATTTAAACATTATATAATGTATTGTTTATCAAAATATCATATGGTACTCCATTAATATATAGTTATATATATATCAGTTAAAATTTATTGAAATAAAAACAGAACAAAAGTCAGAGACAACAAAAAAAGAGATGTATATATACACACACACTTACCTTCATTTTTTCCCTTTTACTTGTAATTGTTGGTGGAGTACAGAGTAATACAGCATTGGCTTTTTCCATTACACAACTATTATATCACTTTTGGTTACACTTTTACCAACTTAGAAGGCTTATGGAAACTTTTGATTAATATGTAGTAAAACTCATATGCATTTTTGGGTTATGTTCCCCTATTTTTCCCATGTACTCGTGAAGTTGCATCATTTACATTGAGATTATCCTCTCCCCCTTTATCCTTCCATGTTGATTCTCCTCCCCATCTCACCTTCCATAATGTTCACTTCCCTTTGCTAGTTCCCTCCTTCCTTCTTTCTACTCTTTATATTACTAATTCTTCACTAAGTTTAACTGTGCACTTTTATATATCAACTTATGTATAGGATTTTTTGATTAAGATTCTTTAAGTAAGATTCAGCTCCCACATATGAGTGAGAACATATGGTATTTCTCTTTTTGAGCTTGTGTTCATTGGCTTAAGATGATATTCTCTAGTTCCATCCATTTTGCTGCAAATGACAACACTTATCTTTATGCATAGAAAAAAACTGAAAGGCAATATATACCAAACTGATAATTGTTGTCATCTTTAGGTGCTTGAGTCATAGAGACCTTTGATTTATTACTTCATACTTCTGTAACATCTGAAATATTTTTGCTAATAGATATAAATTAATGAATACCCCCCTTTACTCAGTGCAAACTTCAATTACAAGATTTTTTCCCTAATTCTAAAGGTAATGACAGCCATAATTGGCTTTCTCTGCTGTAAGAAGTAGGTGTTCTCAGGCTGGGTATGGTGGTGCATACCTATAATCCCAGCACTCAGGAGGCTGAGGCAGGAGGATCATGAGTTTGAAGCTGGCCTGGGCTACCCAGTGAGTTTGAGGGCAGCCTGGGCTACATCGTGAGACTTTGTCTTTAAAAAAAAAAATTCTCAACAACTAGAATTCTAGAGTTGGTACTTCTTTTCCCCATGGGTAATGAGGAGTCAAGAGATTTTTTTCATCTTTGAATGTGAACAGTAATATTTGAAGAGTAAGTAAAGGACAGATTCCAATTAATTTTACATTATACTTTTGTGATTTCCATGGAGTATTTAGTGATATACTTTTAAATATTGCCTTCTAATAGTATGTGAATCCTAGTTCCACTTTTGGTTTACTTGCTTTAGTTTATCATTTATCATCATCATTATTATCATCATTATTCTCCTTAGTTAAAATATCTAGTTTAAAATACCAACTTGTTCTCCAAAAGTACCTTTTTCCCATTCTTGCATATTCCATTTATTTCTATTACAAAAGATTTTAGACTTTGATTAAAAACTTTTAGGTAAAGCATTTTATAATATGTCTTAAAATATTTTGCGTGTATTTTAAATTTTAATTTGATCACTTAATGTTTCAAATTATTTAACTGATGTTATCAAAAACTTGTAAGATACTTTGTTATAATAATTTAAGTATATTAAGAGTTAAAGTTGTGATTTTTGTTGGCTTATTTGTTTGTTTTTAGCATTCAATATTGGAAGAAGAGTTTTTTATACATGAGAAAAAAATGCCTTTGTTTAGTAAATCACACAAAAATCCAGCAGAAATTGTGAAAATTCTAAAAGACAACTTGGCCATTTTGGAAAAACAAGACAAAAAGACAGAAAAGGTATGAACTAAAATAGATACATTAAAATACATGTATTCCAAGGCCAAAAACCAATGTAAAAGCTTAATGAAGAATATGAATATATGCCTGCGATATGCATATAGGGTCTCTAGAAATACCTTTAAGTTGGTTTCAGGTTTTATGCAACTCATACTTGTTCAGTCTGTTATATTGAACTCTTGGTTCACTATCCACAGCCTTTGTCCAACCCTGGATAGCTGTAGACCACAGAGCTTAAAGATCTCAGTGATTATACTGGTGTGTCATGTTATAGTGACATGCAGGAGAAAAAGGTTTTGTTTAAAGATGACCATTTCTACTATAGCGCAGCCTCATTTCACATTGTTTTAAGACCTTAGTAAGCAAGACTTCTTCATAGGTAAGACCTTTTAGTATTTTAGTTATTCCTTTGACAGGATGTTGAATCCTGCATATTTGATTTTCAATATGCCTAGGTGACAGCAAGATTCAAGATACATCTGGCATAAATGCCCTTGGGTTCATAGTATTTTTCTTTCCTAGTATATGATACAATCTTAAATTCTATAAAGGGTAGAGAAATCCTTTATTTCAATTCTAGTGTTCTTTGTACTATTGAGCCAATATTGGCCCAAACAGAAATAAAAAATAATCCTCATTAAAGAGCATGTAAATCTAAATGGCAAACAACACAATAAAAAACTTGTCCTCATTTTTATGAGTAACCAAGAAAAGACCAACTCACAATAAATTCACATTACACATTTTATATCTTGGCAAAAAAATGAAAAGGCGATATTAAAAATGAAATTAAAATTAAATTTAAATTTAAAAAATGATATTAAGTGTTGATAAGAATGGAGTGCAGTGAGAACTTTTGCTCACTCTGTGTGATAAAGCATACATTGCTATAACTGCTTTGGAAACTGGTTTAATATTACCTGTTAAATAGGAAGATATGTTTATGCTAAATCCTGCAGTTCCAGTCCTAGGAAGAAATTCTAGAGATGTTTTTGAACATGTACACTAAATGTACAAAATGTACAAGAATGTTCACACACCATTGTTCATAATAACTTCTCGATGAAAACTACCCAAATATCCATGAACAACAATAGGACCAAGAAGGAAATTGTGGCATAGCTGTCAGTGGAATACTGGAGAGTGATGGCAAAGAACTGTGGCCTACGTGTTGCAGTATAGATGAATATCACAATTGTAATATTGAGTGAAAGAAGCAAAACATGAAAGGGTACAAAGTATTGTTCCATGAAGTTCAAGATCAGAGGAAGTAACCAGGTGTGGTGGCACAAACCTATAACCATAGCACTCAGGAGGCCAAGGAAGGAGGATTGACATGAGTTTGAGGCCATCCTGGTCTACATAGCAGGTTCCAAGCCAGCCTGGGCTACACTATAAGACTCTCACATATACAAAAAGAAAATCCTTAGTGCCCACGGTGGTGGTGCATGCCTGTAATCCCAGAGACTCCCAGGCAGAGGCAGTCTGCATAATTTAGCAAGATCCTGTCTCAAAACAAAAAGACAAACAAACAAAAAACTTACCAAAAAAAAAAAAAAAAAAAAAGAAGAAGAAGAAGAGAGTCCAGGCACAGTGGTAAACATCTGTAATCCCAGAGACTTGAGAGTCAGAGGAAGGAGGATCACGAGTTTGAAGCTAGAGGCAGACCACATCACTTAGTGGGACCCTGACTCAAAATAAAAAATGGGCTGGGGGTGCAACTCAGTGTTAGAACACTTGCAAAGTATATACGAAGCCGTGGGTTCCACCCCTAAGTACTAGAAAAGAAAAAAATAAATCACAGGAACTATGTTTTTGGATCTATATATAGATAAGAAAACCACAAGAAAATAAATTATTATTGTGTTAGTGTTACTTGATGTAGTCAGCTCATAAAAAGGAAAGGTTTATTTGGGTGCAGAATTTTAGAGGTTTCAGTCCATGGTTGGGTTGGCCCCATTGCTTTTGGGTCTCTGGTGGGACTAGAACATCGTGGTAGAAGTGTGTAGCATAGCAAACCCATTTACTTGATGGTTGATATGGGAAAGAAAGAGGAGGAGAAAGTGACTAATTTATGATATATTGGAAAGATATGTAAACTTCAGAGAGAAAATTTATTTAAAAATTATTGGAGAGGATTGGCATGGTGGCACACTCCTGGAATCACAGCAGCTCAGGAGGTGGAGCCAGGAAGGTTGTGAGTTTGAGGCCAGAGGCAGCCTGCATTTTTTTTATTTGCTTGTTTGTATCCTGAACATTTTTATTCTTTTTAACTATTGGCATATTTTTGGGTCACCAGGCTTCAGAAGAGGTGTCAAAATCACTACAAGCAATGAAAGAAATTCTGTGTGGTACAAGTGACAAGGAGCCCCCAACAGAAGCAGTGGCTCAACTGGCTCAAGAACTCTACAACAGTGGGCTGCTGGTGACCCTGATAGCAGACCTGCAGCTGATAGACTTTGAGGTGAAATATCTGTAAAAGGATGACAGTTCTGCTTTTTGGTTTTAATATATATGATTATCAATATTTGCCTTTTAGAAATTATTGCCATGCATATATTTTTTAAAGTTTTTTCCTAAAACTTTTTGCAATCACTCATTTAAAAAATAATGGAAAAAGGTAAGATATACTAAAGTTAGGTTTTATGCAGCTAGGTAGCAAAATTAATAACTAATAATAATAACAATGTTGTTGTTGTTGTTAGGTGCTGTCGAGTCGGTATCTGACTCATAGTGACCCTCTGTACAACAGGGGGAACACTATTGTCAGTGCTTCTCTGCTGTTCATAGGGTTTTCAATGGCAGATTGATTTTTGGGAGGGGGTTGCCAGGTCCTTCTCCCAAGCCTACAGCTTCTGATGTTCCCAGGCGGTCTCCCATCCAGGTACTAACCAGGCCCGACCCTGCTTAGCTTCCGAGATCTGACGGGATCGGATGCCACAGGGCTACAGCTGC
>VMDO01029676.1:0-22254 GCA_007922755.1 Pedetes capensis | reverse complement strand
TGTAAGTTCTCCCTTAATTCTTTTATTGGTTCTTTTGCTGTATAGAAGATTTTTAGTTTTTTGTTATTCCATTTGTTGATTCTTGGTGCAATTTCCTGGGCAATTGGAGTCTTATCAAGGAAATACTTTTCTATGCCAATGTGTTAGAGGGTATTGCCTATCTTTGTTTCTAGTACATTTAAGATTTCCAGTTTTATGTTGAGGCATCTTATCTATTTCAAGTTGACTCTTGTACAAATTGAGAAATATGAGTCTATTTTCCATTTTCTGCAAATGGATATACAATTTACCCAGCAACATTTGTGGAAGAGGCTTTCTTTTCTTTGTTGAGTGTCCTTAGCCCAATTGTCAAAAATCAGATGACTTTAATTGGATAGGTGTATACCTGGGTCTTCATTTTTGTTCCATTGATCTTCAAGCCTATTTTTGTGCTAGTACCAAGCTGTTTTTGCAATGATGGCCATGTAGTATAGTTTGATGCCAGATATTCTGATATCTTCCACACTATTTTTGCAGGTTAGGATTATTTTGGCTATATGCAATCTTTTGTGCTTCCCTGTGATTTTAGTTTTTTGGTTTTTTTTTTTCTATTTCTGGAGTTTGTCATTGGAATGTTGATGTTGCTTCCATTAAACCTGTAAGTCACTTTTGGTAACATAGTCACTGTTACAATATTAATTCTCATGTTCTATGAGCAAGGGATCTCCTTCACTTTCTAGTATCTTCTGCTATTTCTTTCATTAATGTTTTGAAGTTTTACTTGTAGAAGTCTTCAGGATCTTTGGTTAGATTGATTCCTAAATATTTAATTTTTGGTAGGCTATTGTGAAAGGGATTATTGCTTTTATTTCCTTCCCTTCTTGTTCACTATTGGTATAAAAGAAGGCTACTGATTTTTGAGAGTTAATTTTGTTATCCTGCTACTGTGCTGAAGGACCTAATTAGCTCTAAGTGTGGAATTTTTTTGAGACCTTTAGGCAAAGAATCATGTTGTCTGTGAATAAGGATAATTTGACCTCTTTCTTCCCTTTCTATATTCCTTTCATATTTTTCTCTTGCCTGATTTCTCTGGCTAAGAATGCAATCACCATAATGAATAAGAGAGGACAGAGTGGATACCCTTGTCTTGTTCCTGATTTTAGAGGGAATGGTTACATTTTTTCCCAATTTAATATGTTGGCCATAGGTTTGTCATAAATGGCTTTTATGATGTTGAAATAAGTGCCTCCTGTGCCAAATTTCTTCAGGAATTTTACCATGAAAGAAGGATGCACTTTGTTGAAGGCCTTCTTAGCATTAATTGAGATGATCATGTGGTTTCTGTCTGCACAACTCTTGATATGTTGAATTATATTAACTGATTTTCATATGTTGAACCAGCCTTGAGTCTGTGGAATAAAGCCCACCTGATCATAGTGTATAGTCTTTTCTATGTATTGCTGAATTTGGTTTGCCAAAATTTTATGGAGGATTTTTTTGCACCAATATTTATCAGGGAAATTGGTCTATAGTTCTTTTTCCTTGAAGAGTCTTTGTCTGGTTTTAGTATCAGCATGATACTGGTTTCATAGAATGAGTTTGGAAGTATCCCTTCCTTTTCTATTTTATGAAATAATTTGAGAAGAATAAGTATTAATTCTTCTTTGAAGATTTGATAAAATTCTGCTGTGAAACCATTGGGATCTGGACTTATCTTTGTTGGGAGATTTTTTTTATTACTGACTCTAATTTGGAGAATGTACTATATCTGTTTAATTATTTCATTAAGGATCATCTGCAATGCTGACTTAGTGATCACAAATCATTTAAACATGTCAATATCATGGAATGTCTTGAACTCTGTATTTCAAAAGATAGCTTCAATAGGTAACGTAATCTTGGTTGGCAGTTATTCTTTATCAAAACTTGAATGATGTCTGATCAATCTTTCTTTGCCTTTAAAGTTGTTAAGAAGTCAGCTGTTATTTTGATGGGTTTACTTCTATAAGTGAGTTTGCATTTCTCTTGCAGCTTTTAAAATAGCTTCTATGTTCTCTAGATTTAGCATTCTAATTATAATATCTAGTGGAGATGATCTGTGTGTTGTTGTGGTCTTCTCTATTTGGAGTTCTGGAAGCTTCAGTTGTACAGGTATTTATTTCTTCCCTTTGTTTTGGAAAATTTTCAGCTATTATCTTTTTTAATAGATTTCCTAACCCCTTAGATCTAATAGATTTCCTAACCCCTTAGTATTATTTTTAGCTCCTTTGTGAACCCCCTGAATTTGTAGGTTGCCTCTCTTCAGTTTAGTAAAGATTTCATGAAAGTATTGATCATACTACCCTGTCTTTCTTGCCATCTGAATAGATAAGATTCTCAGCTTTTTCTTCTGTATCAGAGATCCTGTTTTCCATTTCATCCAGTCTGGATACTGATGATTCTACTGTAATATTAAGCTTATTGACTTTACTTTGTAATTCCAGCATTTCTGTTTGATTCTTCTTCAGGATCTCAATTTCTTTGCTAATTTTTTTTCCAACTTAGAAACTTTATTGTCCAAACTTTATTGTTTCAATTGTTCTCAATTTGGTCTCTTTGAAGTCCTTCAACATATTTATAAGCAGGCTTCTAAATTCATTTTCTGACATCTCTAAGAATTTGTTAACTTTGAAATTATCCATTGAAGGGATTTGGTCCATTGGGGCTTCTCATTCAGGCTGACTTTTCATGTTTCATATGTGTTTATGTTTAGGCTTGCCAATTGCTAGGTCTGGGTGCAAGGTCTCAACCCCCTACATGGAAAGAAGTTCTCCCAATATGCTCCCATACCAGTGGGATGATGACTGGCCACTGGTGCTGCTCACTCCAGTGAGTCCCAGCCTGGGGTTCCTGCACCAAACTCCTCTGTGTTCAGTGCCACCCCAGCTGCTTTTCTCTGTCCCTGGGAGTCTCAGCACCCAAACACACCACAGATCAATCAGTTTCTCTCTGGCTTGTGCTTATAGTGGCACCAGCCATTTCTCTACATTACCAGTGCTCCCAGCCTCCAAACATTCCACAGCCTGATCAATCTCACTCCAGTACACAGTTCTAGTGGCACCAGAAGCTGGAAACACAACAGTCTATAACAGATTAAGACCACAGTCCCTGAATCTGAGACCCTACAGTGGGGCTGCACTGCCAAGCCTCCTCCCTGGAGAATCCTACAGATCTCTGTTTTTGATTCTCTCAGTACCTCTCACAGCCAAGCACTTTCTTGGAGAGCATTATATCCTCTGAAATCTTTTGCAGTTGCTTGCCCTGGGTTGGAGAATCTGGTGAATCGAGCTGCCATTTTCACCTCTTCTCAGTGTTTTAATTTCCACTTTTTGGCCAGTTGTCCTCATGCTGTCCTTCTTTTCAATAATTAAAGCTGCTCTCCAAACTTTTTCCATTCTAAGCAGGGAATTTTGCCTCTTTCCCTAACTGTTGCCTTTCCTGGTTAAAGTTTGGCTGCTAACCGTTGACTATCTCAACTGGACTATATGTGATTTTTAAAAATTTCTCCTAAGTTTACTTATAAGACAATATCAGTTCATTTGGGAATTAAATTGTGAAATGTTAATCTTTGTTTTATATAAAATATTGTGAATATAGCATAATGATTTAATCTATGTGATAATTCTTCTATTAATTACCAAATCCTTCCCTGAAATATTTTGCCCAAAGTGGTATTGAGGCTCTAAAAATTCATGTTTTGATACTGACCTTATTCAGTACCTTACCCTAAATATGTACACAGTCCTGGCTTTGATAAGGGTACATATATAATCCTGGGAATCAATTGTCATGTTTTTGGCTTCCATAAAACCTACTATTCACCAATGATAAGTTCAGCATGATTGCAACACAATTTTCATTTGACACATGAGAACAAATGTCTAATGATGATCATGAGCTATTTGGTAGTGACATTACCTGGGTGTTTCAATTGTGGAAAGGCACAAGCCTTGGCCTGCACCTGGTTGAAGTACACACCATATTCTTAACATTTCTTTCCAAGAACAAGGGGCCCAGAGCTTGCTGAGTCTATAGGAGGCTTCCCTGTAGTATAGATATCTGCTTTCTGTCCCCGTGCCTCTGTCCTGGTCTCTATCAGGAGGCAGCATGGAAGGAGACCCAGTACAGAAGTTTAAATAAGTGATGAGAGACATATAAGGAGAACATTTAACCAGCATGCTACACTTTTGCTGTCTTAGCAGGGAAGAAACCCTTTTTCCTCAGGCCCAGCCCTAGATAGCATATTGAAGCATGGACTGATGGCTTCCTCACCTCAGTCCTGAAAGGGGGAAGGAAGTGGCCCTGGGTTGAATGAAGGAGATTCCTAGCTCATGTTCTCTGGTTTTCAAGCATTTACAGCTGCCTCCTTAAAATTCCAATATAGTTCTCAACTCTTACCTGTAGTCAGAATCCAAAGGAGGCCATGTCTACAGCCACCACAAATAGAGGACTCAAAATATTTCTTAGTTATCTGATAATAAAATTACTTTTTGACTCAAACTTGTATTTCAACTTTCAGACATTCTACCACCAAATGTATTTTCATAAAGCATTAGGTACCTGGCTTTTGCCACCTTGCTATTCTACAATCAACTTTTAATTTCTATATAGGCCAAATATGTGCTTTTTAAAATTCCTTAATTTATTTTTGACAGAGTTTTGCTTTGTAGCCCAGGGTAGTTTCAAACTCATGATTCTCCTGCCTCTGCTTCCTGACCATTAGGATTACAGGCATGTACCACTACACTGACTATTAAATATATTATATAGTTTATGTAACCTCAAGGTATCTGTCCTGCTTTTTCATTTTTTGCTGTGGGAAAATGTGTTTTTTGTTTCATGCATATGCAGTGATTTAATCTCTATTCTTTCAATCTTGAGGGGTTTTCTTTTTCTCTCTTCTGTTAGAAGACATTTATTCATGAATTATTCTCTCAGGCCAGATGACTAATAAACTTAGAGGTAAAAACAATGCTGCAATTTTACAACTCTCTGTCTCTCTAAATGGAATAATGGGTCCTGGAATTGGATTGCTTAATGTGATTGTTTTCTCTGCATGTTTTGAGGGCAATAGGATAGAAAATTTTTACCAGTTTGTAGACCCTTTACTAGGGTCATGCCAAAAACATGACCTCAATTATATTTATAGTATTTTAATACAATGACATTGTTAAATATATCTATGGCAATTATGCCTAGCCTCAAAACTTGAGAGGTCAATATTATTAAAACTCCTGTGTCACAGGTTAGGAACCGTAGAGTGGGAGTAGTGAGGGACTTCCCAAGACTAATAGGCTGGTAAGGATTTCTGTGTCTGAGTCCAGACCTTTTCCCTCTAAAATTCCAGCTGCTTTTGGTAAGGGCAGTATCTTGGTTTTGTATATGGAATATGATACTTTTCTTTGTAAGAAGTGGAAGAGATCAGATGAAAGATGTATTCACCTAAAATAGAGTTATCTCATTAGCAAATTTAGTCCCTTCTCTGTAATATAATCATTATATAAAAATAAGCTACCCACCTAGGGATAAGACATCTGCTCCTTAATCAGGTGTGTTCTTGTTTAAATGAGAGAAATCAGTGCAGAGGTGACACAAGGGGAAGACACACTTTGTTAAAGACTCTAAGCTATAACAAAAATTGAAAGATAAATTATTCTACCTAAGTTCCATAAATTTCATCACTTAGTTCTCAGTAAACTGCAGGGGGAAATGAGGCAAATTCTTTGGCAAAAATTCAGAAACTACCAAAGCCTTTATATTTGGAAAAATATTTTTCTAACACTCCAAATTTCCATAGATGTCCCTTTCTGAATAACGCCATTACATTTTTTCAAATTTATATATTTTCTTGTTGATTTTTACATTATCAGAAAAATGCATAAACTTACTAGCAACAAAGAATTCCAACATTCAGAAATTCCTCTTTCATACACAAGTGTACACACACACACACACACACACACACACACACAAAAGGGAGGCTGAGCTAAGGTAATTACTATTCTTTTATTTTCAAAGATTGAATTTGTTTTAACCTCAGGCTCAAAGGTACATGCTAAATTCAATCACTAAAGTAGCACCCACACTGTGCTGAATCTTTGTTTTTCGGTGCCATTAAGTCTGCGGAAGTCTCTCAAAGGTGGTTGCAACAGTGGTGGCAGTATTAGAGAGAAGATAGGTTGTATTTATTCCATATAATCTTTTAAAGGTCTATGAAAATATATAACAAACTAGAGTTACCAAGTCTGCCCAACTCTCTAGTGTTTTGATTCTTCCAAATCTTGTTGTTAGGTGCTGTAGAGTCCTGTCTGACCCATAGTGACCTTCATAGGGTTTTCATGGCTAATTGTTTTGGGATTGCCTCAGGAGTGGACTGCCACTTCCTTCTCCTATTTTTGTTGTGCTGGGAATCGAACCCAGGACCTCAGAGACTGCAAAGGAATCAAACCGGGGACCTCAGAGACTGAAAAGTAGCACTCTACCAACTGACCTAAATCCAGCCCTCTTCCATTTCTAGAAGAGTTTTGTTACTCCTTTTATTTTTGCAAAAGATGATAATTGTGGTTGTTCTTAGGTGCCTTTGAGTCAAGTCCAACATATAGCAACCCTATGCATAACAGAATAAAACACTCCCTGACACTGTGCCCTGCTCAGCACTATGTCAGTGCTTCTCTGCTATTCATAGGGTTTTCAATAGCTGATTGTTTTTTGGGAGTTGGCTGCCAGATCTTTCTCCCTACCCTCTGCACCTGGTATTCCTTCTCCCATCAAAGTACTACTCAGGCCTGACCCTGCTTAGCTTCTGAGATCTGACAGGATCAGACACCACAGTGGTATGGCTGCAGGCAATATGATCATAAGCAACCAAAATTTGCTGTGCTATAATTAACTCAGGCTGGGGTTTAGCTCAGTTGGTAGAGTGCTGCTGTGCACTCTCTGAGGCCCTGGTTCGATCCACAGCACCACAGAAATGGGAGAAGGACCTGGCAGCCCACTCCCCAAAACAATCCTTGAATAAACAGCCATTGAAAACCCCATACATAGCAGAGAAACACTGGCATAGTGCCAGGCATGGCAGAGTGTTGGGGAGTATTTCAATCTTTTTTATATATGGTTGCTATGAGTCAGATCTGACTGGAAGGCACCTAACAACAACAACAACATAATTAACTCAGCAATTACCACATTCTATTTTAGCTATTTGCAACTAGCCTACTTACCAAATACCCTCTTTTCCTCCCTTCCTTCCTTTTTTGCCTCCTTTCCTCTCTCTGTTCATCCCTTTTTCCCTTTCACTTTTTCTATCTTTTTGTCTAATGAAAATTATCTGGACTATTCCAGCAATTTATGACATTTGAGGAGAATTTAGGGAAGAAATGATTAGATATTTTTATTCATGAAAGAATGAAAACACAATAGCAACATATAAACTTCAATTTTGATGTTCTCTAATCTGTAGTTTCATGATTCTACATCATTGTACCTGTAGCTGCACTGCTGTGGTGTCTGATCCTGTCAGAGCTCAGAAGATAAACAGGGTTGGGCCTGGTTAGTACTTGGATGGGAGACTGCCTGGGAACACCAGGTGCTTTAGGCTTGGGATCCGGCAACCCACTCTCAAAAATCAATCTGCCATTGAAAACCCTGTGAATAGCAGAGAAGCACTGACAATAGCATTACATCTATTGTAGGTAAGATCTCTGAGCTGGACACCCACTCGATGGCATCTAACAGCCACCACCACCACATTGTATTTTGCCCCAGCTTTCTCTAGATAATGGTTTATGTTCAATTATGTTCAAAGATATGTTTAGAAGAAAGTTTAAGAAATAGTTTGGTTTAAGAAAGAATCCAAAAGCAAACTTATATAGCTATGAAATTAAATACAGCTCTAAAGAAAATTAAGAATACATGTTTTCTAATTGGACTTCCACAGTTGTAACACGATTTACATAACAAATCAGGGAGGGTGCTCTGGTTTTCAACTTTCCCATGCTAGCATCACTTGAAACAGTTGACTTCAATACATGTGCAACTCTTTACCATTCCATGTGCAACTCTTTACCATTCCTAAGAACCATGCTTACACACATCTTCTTAAAAACGGATTTTAAGAACTTTCAGATGAAAAGATGGGAAATGGACATGGCAACCCACTTGCAAAGCAATCCTGAAGCAATCAGCCATTGAAAACCATCTGAGGGTTGCTATGAGTTAAACCTGAGTTGACGGCACCTAACAACAACAACAGATGGAAAGGCTATAGCTGTTTCGATTGAGTGCAAAAAAAAAAAAAAGCACAACTAGTTTCATCAGAATGGACATAAAGATAGCAATAGAGAACTGTGGGGACTTATCTGCAACCCCCTAAACTACTGTAGTTATTACATGAAAGAAGTGACTGAAGATACAATGTTAATAATAAAAATAAATAAATAAAAGCCAAGTAGTACTTACTAGCAAGAATGGCATGGTATGTTGTCTCAGAGCAATATCAAATAATTTATAACTATCTAATTTTAATAAGAATTTAGCTCAGTTGGTAGAGCGCCGCTCTGCCGTCTCTCAGGTCCTGAGTTCTATTCCCAGCACTGCAAAAATGGGAGAAGGACCTGGCAATCCACTCCCAAGGCAATCCTAAAACAATCTGCCGTTGAAAACCCTGTAAGGGTCACTGTGAGTCGGACATGACTCGATGGCACCTAACAACAGCAACAACAATTTTAATGAAGGAGCCTTGAGCTTAATATTGCTGATCTGGCATTTTGTAAATAACAGATGAACCATATAGAAAATATAATGTGATTTTTCTATATAAACGTATAGTCATCATGGAATTTTCACTAGAAACTGTAATTTTTTCTAGGACTATTCTTGTCATGGAAGGGAAAATATATTTCATCCTGAGTTTTGAAATGAGACCCACTCATTCCTTGGATGAATAATTCTATTCTTAATAAGGAGTGCCTTCTTTTTAACTTTTTCATTTCATTGAACATACAACTTCTGAGAAACTCAACTTCCTATGTCATATTCTGCTTTTGTTACTTGGAATCATATCACTTTTACTATGGTCAACTGTGGATGTGAATAGCAATGTTTCTTCCGTGGGTCAGTCACAACAATGAAGTCCTTTGGCCTTATTTCTACCCAGAGACACTTTGCGTCCAATGCATGCAGATAAAGCTAGTTTACAAGTCCTAGACAGGGATGGTTCTGAACCATCCCTGAGAAAGCCTATTATTCATCCTTTCTCAACAGCAAATGGTCTAAGAGGTCTTAAGTTATAGCTAGTAGAAGGAGGACAGGGAAGAGATCATTCTTAATCCATACCCCCTTTTCCTGGCTCACTCTTTCTGCATGTGACTTCCTTGGCTTTTGGAAGTCAAGTTACCAGATGTGAACAAGGCGTTTATTCATTCCCAGGCTCTACCATAGTGTCACTACTTGTTTTTATCTAATAAAACAATTTATGAGCAGATTTCATTTAGTTATCCCTTTATACTGTATCAGAACTCAGACATTCCCCAAGAGTGTCAATAAACCAAATATTGATTTAAATTTACCCACATTCATCTCCAGAATGAAGTTAATGGGATTATGTCCATTTCAAGTCTCTATTTGGCCAAGGTAGTAGATGTAAATTCAAGCATTATTTTATTCACTCATTCAAGGAACAGCTGCTAAATTAATACTACATGCTTCCTTTAAGGGTTTTTGAGCACAGGTTAACAGTATTTGTTTTCAGAGATGAACACAGTACAGTGCGAAAAGCCTGTAGATAAGATGAATGACCTCATTAAGTACTAAGTACTATAAAAAGCACATTAATAACATTCTATGGAAGCATAGCTCTGACTGAAAGGTTTTGGAAAGACTGCTCATGCATTGAGGAATCTGGCTGTCATGAATTAGGTTGAAGAGTTCCTTTATAGCCCAAATTCATGACCTATTCATAAGTATTTTGTCTTGAATGACTCACTATATAGGATAATTATGCCAATCATTTGAAAACCATAAACCTAAATATTTGATTTCCTTTGTAATCATGCCTGTACCCATACCACTGTGGTGTCCAATCCCATCAGATCCTGGAAGCCAATCAGGTCAGGCCTGGTTAGTACTTGGATGGGAGACCACCTGGGAACACCAGGTGCTGTAGGCTTGGGAGAAGGACCCAGCAACCCACTCCCAAAAAACAATCAATCACTGAAAACTGTACGAATAGCAGAGAAGCAAGACAATACTGTTTTGCCTGTTGTAGGTAGGGTCACTATGAGTCAGACATGGACTCGATGGCACCTAACAACAACAACAACAACAACAACAACAACAACAACAACAACAACAATGTAATCATAATTTGGGGATAATTTAATCATATGTTTCATTTTTTATGTGTAAATCCTAATCATTTCTTAGATTATAAATTTATAAACAAAAGTGCCCTTTGTTCCCAGTTATATTGCTATGGTCTGAATGCCCACCAACATTCATGTGTAAAAACTTAATCCTCATTATCGTGGTGTCAAGAGATGAGGCCTTTGGCTAATAATAGTTATAATAGTCATGAGAGTTCTGTCCTCATGAAGGATTAGTGTCTTATAAAATGATTGGAGGAAAATATCTTCCTTATTCTCCCATGTGAGGACACAGCATTTCCCCTTTCTATCTTGTGAAAACACAGCAAGAATGCCCTCACCAGGCCAAATACTGGGGCCTTGATGTTGGATAGCCCAGCCTTCATATCTGTGAGAGATAAATTTCTATTATTCATAAATTATCTAGTCTGTGCTATTTTGTTATAACATTAAAATGGACTAAAATATATATCTACTCTCTATGTATCCTGGGGTAATTAATTTAAGATATTCCCAGCATTTTGTAAAAAGTATTAACTGACTTTTGAATTAGTAATAAGAAATAGGGAAGAATCACTTGGCTCTGGCAATCTATCATGTTCTTATTTGTAAATATATGGTGGAATAATTGTTAAAATCACTATCACTTCTAAATTTTTATGACTACTGAGGCTTTATTTATGTATTTACTGCAAAAAAAAAATCTCCTATAGAGATTCGTGGTGGGATTATAAGTGACTTGGGGAAAGACTCTTTTTGTTTTTAACACTTTCTCTATCCAGATCCCAAAACACAGGACAGTTTAGTAGGCTCTTCATGAATATTTGAGGAAGAGAAGGGGAGGAAAATGGAACTACAAGTAAAAAACTCTGGCATCGTAGGTGAAGTCTTCCAGAATAGCAGAGGAAGGACCCTGAACATTTACTCTTCTGTAAAAGAAATGATAAATTGCAAAACTTGCCAAAATCACCTTCTTCAAAATTAGGTAAATTAAAGTTTGCAATAGCCTAAACAACATTTATTCAAGACAAACAGCTTTATCTTTGTCAAAACAGCAAAGTTTGTGGTGTTTTAATATGCCCTTTTTCCATTCCCCTATCCAAAATATAGAATGCCTTTGAAATTGAAATCTTTGCATTCATAGTAGCTGTAAAAACCAGTAGCTTAGCAACAACTAGAGGGGGCAGAACCTGTTTGGAGCTCAATAAGACTAGAGACTTGTCCTTATTTGACTTATATAGAAGTTCCCTGGAAAGCTCCATTGTCAGAAATTGTCTCTGACTTGACTCAGAGCTGGCTCTGTACAAACAGCCCTATTCCTTGTTCAGCCTTATTCTTATGATGTTTGTCAAAAACAATCAGCAGCAATTGGTTAATAATAACAGATACTTGCCTGATGCCATAATACCAGTTAGGACTAATAACACTTAAAACATTGACAACTGAGATGTTCATAGGGGGCTTTGAATGGCACTGACATAGACATGAAGTTTAGAAGAACACATACATAGGCAGAGTTGTGCTTGTACTCAGGAACGACTTGAAAAAGGCACAAACCTCACCTATGGATGACCATGAAGTTCTATGCAAGCAGGAGGTGAAGGGTAAACAGAATTGTGAAGCTTCTGATGTAGCATTGAAGATACGCCTCTATATACACATAAAGCCACTTTGGTAAAGGCAGATTTAGCAATTCAAGATTTTTAATGAATTTCTGATCACTATTTTCTGATGACATCTAGATACATCATAGTCAAGTAGTTGAAATCCAGATTTCAAAAACAGCAAGAGGAGGAGAACTTGCAGTTAGGCAGTCAATAATATTTTTCAGCTAGATCTTATTATATTCATTCTAATAACAGTCAATATACATTGTTGTTGTTGTTAGGTGCCATCAAGTCGGTATCCGACTCATAGTGACCCTACGGTACAACAGGCCAAACACTATTGTCAGTGCTTCTCTGCTGTTCATAGGGTTTTCAATGGCAGAGTGATTTTTGGGAGTGGGTTGCCAGGTTCTTCTCCCAAGCCTACATCACCTGGTGTTCCCAGGCGGTCTCCCATCCAAGTACTAACCAGGCCCTGCCCTGCTTAGCTTACAACATCTGGCGGGATCGAATGCCACAGGGCTATGGCTGCAGGCACTCAATATACATAGGAGAAACATTCTGATTCAAATTTACCAAAGTTATGGTTTGTGAGAAAGGTGGTATTATGGATAATATTTTATATTAAACTGTTCCTCTCTAAAACTATGCAAAACACTTTTAAATCAGTGAATCCTGACACACTCATACTCTGTGTATTTGAGCAGCTTAGCAAGTACTTAAGAGATCATAAATACTCGTAAGCTACCATAAGGAGGCCCTACTCCAAAGCTGACACCCCACAGGAAAATGTTGTTTAATCAAAACCATTTTTCTTCAAATAAGGTCATTAATCAAAAATTTGTTTTTCAACTGTAACAAATGAGATTTGCAGGAGAGGAGATGCTAAACATGTAAGTCCTGATGGGAGAAAAGGAAAGCTCAGTGTTGTTTTCCATTTTTCCAAATCAACATATTGATTTCAAACCACAAAATGAGACACTGTGAGAGAAGGCTGTTCTCAGCATCTATGCCTAAAGATCAAATGTTCATGTACCCTCAGAATTGGTAAAAGGAGCTCTATTTAATCCCCCAAAACTCTGATGGCACTGAAGGAAGATACATATGGCCTATTATTTAAGATGTTCTTAATTCTTGCTTAAATCTGAGTTCATGAAGATAAGTGTAGAGCTGAACCTATGGTAACTATACTAGTAATAACATAACTAGAAATTTGTACATCATGCAAACAAATTTAACAGCACATTGGAAAAACTAAGTGAAATTTAATAAATGAAGAGTTTTCTTTTTCTTCTCTTCTCTGAATAATACAATTACCTCTCTAGTCTTTCAGAATTGGTAAAAAATAACAGTCTATTTATCTAAGTCACCAAGAACAGGATTAAAACAATGGGAATTCCTGTTTACAAGACTTCATTCTCTTTAAGCTAAGTATAGATATTATTGGAAACACACTGGCAATAAGGTGGTAATAGAGATCTGTGGGTGAGAGGGTGGAATTTTTAAGGAAAAGGACCAAAATTCATTGAGTTGTAAGGAATTTTGACCACTCCTATGTGATTGCAGAGACTATACTTCAAAATCTCTTTCAATTGCATAATTTGATCTCCCTCAAGCAGATATTTCTGTTTATTGTTGAATTTAGAAAAGTCAGAATCCAAACACCATTCTATTGAAGGGCCTCTAACCAGAGATAACATCAAGAAATTTATATGTATTATGAGGAATAAGCTATTTAAACATGATATAGTTAGTAGAGAATTTGTTGTATTTATAAGAAATTATGCTATTAAAAATAAAAATGAATAATTGGCTTTTGCATAAGGGTAGGACTATCTGCTTTGTTCCAGTTTTCATACTAATTGCAATGCATTTCCCATTTTAGAACTATTAATTTGTACCTAAAATTAATTTTAAATATGATTTTACAGTAGGAAAAGAGATTTAGCAAAAATAAGTAACTAGCCTAAGTCACACAGCCAGTGAATAGCTTAACTTAGGTCTTTCTGTGGCTCTAGTCCAAATTATCACTATTTTCTATAGTTTTTGAACAATGCAATTATAATCATCATAGCAATCAAAATGGGGAAATATATGCTAGCATCTTTGCATGCATTATTTTATTAATCTTCATTACAGCCATATGAGGTATATATGT
Organism: Pedetes capensis; assembly: GCA_007922755.1. NCBI lineage: Eukaryota > Metazoa > Chordata > Mammalia > Rodentia > Pedetidae > Pedetes > Pedetes capensis. The sequence continues at coordinate 8,110 of VMDO01029676.1, read as the reverse complement.
CTCAAAAAGGTAGATATCAGTTGTTCTATATGATGCTAGTTCCCGAATTCTTTTTATCTAGTTTTCTAAAAACCTTAACTTATGTTAGAGTTTGTTATCCTATATTATCCAGATATTCTTCTCAATGCAATTATATTAAATTGTTATTTTAGAAATATGTGTAGTCAACATGTACATAGCAGGCGCAAAACGCATAGCTTTGCAATCATACTCATTTTTTCCCTCTTTTTGTCATAGAAACCATGTAATTAGGTTAACATTTTCTTTTCTTTCTTGGGGGTGCTGAATGGATTGGCACTGTACAGAGTGTAAGTAAAAAGAGAAGAATCCCAGAAGCAAGAAATTTACAGGCTCATAAAAATATTTGATAAGTGCATATTATTCCTCACTTTAAAAATTGTTTTCCTCTAGGAAATTATCTTTGTCTAGGTTAAAGGTCACAATTAATGTCTCATAATATTTACTAACCATCTATGTATCTGAACGTTGTGGACTGGCAATCTTGTAGTTTAATCTTATAGTTTAATAAACTGCCAAGAGAATTATGTATAAGTGTAGTGGTGGTTTGGTAAAAAGCCAATATCGTGGAGGTGTAGAGTAAAATACTCAATTGAGGGCATTTGGTCTAACAAACAAGAACTTCTGTGGGAAAAGCAAGTAGTTGTAGAACATGTGGTAGTATTGCTTTGTAAAATTCACAATGTTTGTAACCAAATTTCTCCATTCCCATGGAAGGCTGAACCAGAGGAGATGAGCTTATCCTAAAGCCTTGTGGATTTTGGACATAGGAAAATAATATTTCTGTGCCAAAGGCCATTAAGCTATAAAATGTTAAAGGAAGAAGGCATTTGGAAAACTTTAACTCAATTCCTATCTGCCCGAGATAGCCTGCTTTTCAGAGTTATTCTGGAATTGCTGAGCTCTCTAGGTTCTTCTAACTCTGAATGCCTTTATCTCAAGACCCCTAACATTAAATTCTAGTTCTTTGCTAGGATTTATTACAGCTACTCAAAATTAAACCATAGAAGATTATTATCACAACTGAGTTCAAATAAACATTGGCAGAATTTATTCCAAATTAAGTCAGTAAAATGGATGAGCAAATGACTTCCTTACCTCATTCACCACCCAAAACGCTTTATAAGAACATTCTTTCTCACAGCAGTTCAGAACTTCCTGTTCTGTTCCTGGTGAGATGTTTTACTGCTTACACCTTTTGAGAATGTTGTAAAGGAAAACTAAGCAGTAGTTGTAAAACATTAGGAAATTTGAAAGTATTCTATAAATACTAAGTAATGATGAAGTTAATTGTAGAAATTCCATGTAAGAAAGAATTACCCAGTGGTTTAATACCTAAAGGAAAATCTAACTAAAGTTGATTTTGTTTTAAAAACAAAGCAAAACCTCTTGGGTTTTCCTAATATTTCTTTTTCTCTATCCTTTAATATAACGCATATTCTGTAATGTTTTCAATCAGCATGAGATAATTGAATAATTGCTAAAAAAAATCTATGGAAAAGAGAAAATAGGAGCAATTTGCCTTGGGGTTATTGCCCATAATATGTTAAAATATTTCTCTTTATGGCTGTGACTAGCAATCCTCTGAGGCTCCTGGCCCTCTGGCATAGAACACCCAGTAGTCTTCTGCAATTTTTGGCATAAGGTGAGTGGCCCTGATAACTCTGGCTGTTCTCACATGTACTTGAGACTCATTTCCTCCAGGAATCGTTGTTGTGAGGGTACCTAAGAGCTTGACTTCAGCATATCCAGGGTTTGCATCAATTTGAATTTACCTCTTTCCCAGGGGAGTCTTCTCCCTGATATATTTGCTCAGCTTGCTCTTTGTTAGTGCCTAATTGGGGCATTTGGGGCAGTGGTGATGAGAGTGCTGGAGGCACTGGTCAGAGTGTCCCAGGCAGCTTCTAACTCATGATTTTGTCACACCTGCCCTGTTACCCATGCCTTATGGAAAACTGCCTGGAGTGCTCCCAGAGTCAAGCCAGTGAAGTTTTTATTGCCCTCTGGCAACCTCCATGATTTGTTTCATGACTGAACTCTCTTGAATGATCTCAGAAGTTTATGTAGGGGACTCAAAATGCCAGCAGTTTGGAGCAGAAACCCAAATCAGTCTCTCATTTGCTGAGTCTGGTGCTTGATTGTGATTAGACTTGGAGTTAACAGGATAGGTTTTGCTATGCACATCTACAGGGCATGATGTAGTTCTAAGAAGGAGGTATAATTGTGTGGACCATTTAGTATTTTAATTGACATGAGGTATAAGGCTCAGCTGCTTATCAGAGCAGAAACGGGGAATGTTTACTGCTAAATGGATCCTGAGAGTCTTACTTTACTCTTCAGGCTGTTGTGCATTTTACACATTCTGTACTGGCTTCTCAATTCCCTACATATGTTTTACCCCTTGACAAAATCTTAGACAGGAAACTATTAGTTGTTTAGTATTTTAGAATTTAAAGAAACCTATATTTAATCTATATTTAACCAACATAGCCTTCAGTATGGATTGTGACTAAACATCAACAAAACCAAAATCGTTATAACTGGGTCAGTATGCAACTTCACAATAAATGGAGAAAAAATTGAGGTTATCCATGATTTTGCTTTACTTGGTTCTAAAATCAACACCTATGGAGGCAGCAATCAAGAAATCAAAAGAAGCATTGCTTTGCAAAAAGCTGTGGGAACCAATCTTTTTAAAGTATTGAAAAGTAAAGATGTCACATTGAAAACAAATACACCTGACTCATGCTATGGTATTTCCAGCCTTATCATATAGTTATGAAAGCTGGACATTGAACAAGAGAGACAGAACAACTGATGTTTTTGAATTATTGTGCTGAAGACGATTATTGAATATACCATGGACTGCCAAAAGAACCAACAGATTTATCTTAGAAGAAGTGCAACCAGAGTGCTCCTTGGAAGCAAGGATGGCTAGGCTGTCTCTTACCTATTTTGGCCATGTAGTCAGGATGGACCAATCCCTGGAGAAGGACATCATGTTTAGGCAAGTGGCAGGTCAAAGAATCCACCAGATGGATTGACAGTGCCTGCAACAATGGGCTTAAACATAAATAAGATAGTGTGCCTGGCACACAATTGGGGAGTGTTTGGATCTGCTGTACATATGGTCACTATGAGTCGGACTGAACACAAGGGCACCTAACAACAGCAACATATTTAACCAATAAAAGAAATTTTCCAGAAATTTGGCCAACCAGAATACATAAGTGGTAATTGTTACAAGTGAAGTATATGCCCATCTTTACCTTGAAAAAAATAAGCATCTGCTTTCTCATTGATTAAATGTTTTTCTTCTATTTAAATTTTGAAAAGACAATGGAACCTATGTCCTTTTTCCTAGGTACTGAGCCTTCAATTCAGGTGGCTGCATTCTGATGAAGTCTTCAACAGATGCACTGTTGGTTTGGATATAGAAAATTCAATGTTGACTTAGAAACTAGAACTATGTTTAAAGATTACATATTAAGTATTGGTGGAAAAATATTTTCTACTTGCAGAATGTAATAAATTATTATAGCTATGGTTTTGCATTATCCAAGATCTCAAATACCTACCGGGGCAGGCAGTCCATGGAAAAGAAAAATCTGTCCCTGGCAGAAAGCAATGGGAAGAAGAGAGGATAGCTTTATTTATAGCTGATTGTGACAACTCAGCTTCAGCTAACATAGCCCTAGGATTGCTTGCCTTCTTTTTTTCCAAAGGCAAAACAGAAATAGCTATTAATTTAATAATGTTTAAATAATTTTTAAATATTAATGACCAATTGATTTTTGTGGAGATAGATCTGATTGTACCAGATTTATCTATCAATTGTCGATGCATGAGCTTTGCCTTAAAGCCAGATGGGGAAAACTGAAATTAGGTATACCTTAAAATTTAGTGTAAGAAATATTAGACTTAGTTACTATAAGTAGTGTTTTTCTTTTTCTTTTCTTTTTTTTTTAACATTCCTTCCTTTCCTTTTATGGTATTGTAAAACAAAATGTGGCATCAAAAGCGCTTTTAGGAAGGCTTAACTCTGGATCATGATTTCCTTCTTGCCCTTATTAAAGAAAGAACCCTTTATGTCCACTAAACCTTCCTGATTCAGCAGGGAGTTTCTTTTTCATTCAGCTTTTTTTCAACACTGTTTAGAACCTCCTTCCTTCACTCCCCAGCAGATTTCCCTAGATGGATATGAGCCTTTTCTTCCTCTAGGAAGCTCAGTTATGATCAGAGTAAAAGGTTTTAGAGCTATAGTATGAATGCTCATGGGATATATGTCTATCATTCAATCAAGAAAGGCTTCCCAAGCACCTGTGCGAAAACCACTGCCTCCCTTCTCTTTCACAATAAATTTTTAATTTCCTTTATGAGTTCAGTACTAACAGACATCTCCTTGCATTTAAATTCTGGCACAGCCATGATTTTTTTATAACCTCCCAGATGAATTAAAAAATACTTGAAAAGAATTATTTTTAATAGAGAAATACATTTGATTTTGTCACATATACCTAAGAAGACAACAGCTATCCAGACCATTAAAAAAAAAAAAGGCACATCTTACATCAGGTCAGTATTTGTTCTGATAAAGTCTGCATACAGTTGTTGAATTAAATTTTCTTTCCTACTCTTTTCCTGCTATTGAAAACCCTATGAGGGTCACTATGACTCGCATACCGACTCAACGGCACCTAACAACAACAACTCTTTTCCTCTTCTTGTCTGCAGGGGCTAGAATTTAGCTCAGTTTGCAGAGCTCTGCTCTGCAGTCTCTGAAATCCCCAGTTCAATTCCCAGCACCACCAAAATGGGAGGACATGGCAATCCACTCCAGAGGCAATCCCGAAACAACCAGCCATTGAAAACCCTATGAAAATCGCTATGAGCCTGATATGACTGGATGGCACCTAACAACAACAACTCTTGCTTGCAAATGCACATGATGTTTGCCTGCTTTTCAAGGACTTCGTGCTCAGCCACAATAACAGACTGCAACTGGATCTACTGTGGCTAGTCTGCACATTACTTCATCCAAATCATTCTTGTTAAAAGGTGGGAAATATCACTTATGTAAACATCATGGAGTAAGAAGAAAATTATTTGCAAGGCAAAATCAGCCACATTTTTATTTTGTCTTTCTATAGTTTTAGTCACTTCATTTACCTTGATTTGATCAGCATTCTGAGTTTATCTTATCCCAGCCAGGCTTACAAATTCTATAAGGTGATAGTGTTCATTTTCAAGCCAATTTGAGTTGAATCTTAAGTGAGACAATGTATTAAAATCTTTAGCAATCACTAAATCTATTGCATTTTTCTGTGTGTAACAATTGAAACCCTTGGCAACAAAATCAACACTGAAGAAATAATTTCAGCCTCTTTCTCTATATTCTCCTTATCTTCCAGGCATTCACAAGTATCTCCCTGTGTATTTCTGGTAACACAAGTCTCCATGATTTACATCACAATAATGTTTGTGATTGTATCCTGGACTCCCAGATGTTTCAGAATACTTCTCTGTCCCCTTAACCTCCATAGCTCTAATTGACCTTGGCCCATTGCAGTATTTTGGACCACATATTTATACATTTTAAAGGTGGAAAACATGCTGGAAACAATTTTGGTTATCAGAATTTGGGTTTAAATTCTTCCATACTCATAAATAATAACACAAAGCATAGAAATCTGTGGATATACTATACTGCAGAATAAAATCTAATATATGTGACATATGACTCTAAATTAAAAATGTTCCCCTAAATGTCTGAGTAGAATAAATCATTGTAAGAAATATTTATTATTTTTCCTTCTACATTAGGATACCTCCCTTCAGAAACGTTAACTTTGATCAGCTAGTAACTCTTCTATCTCTCTGGAGTCCATGTCACCAACATCCAGGGCTTTTACCCTTTCTTTAGCAGAGTTTACAGTTTTACACATATTCAACCATTACTAATCTCCACAGAGCTGAAAAATACAGAACTGAGGTGGTATTTGTAGAGCTATACAATTTCCTTTCAACATTTTTCTGTATTTCCTTAGGTTTCTTTTATCTTGCCCTGTGTCCCTATATTTCAGCAATGACTAAAATGCTGCATTTTAATCTTTTTTTGTCTTACATTTTTATTCTTTTCTTGAAGCAAGGGAAATGTGAATTTGACTGCTTGAATAGCTAATTTGAAGTGACTTGAAGTGGTAGATATTAATGATGTGTAAAAAGCCTAAAGCCAGAATAGTTTAAAACCTTTTTTATTATGTAACTTGAGCTTCAGTTACACCTGAGAGACTCTTTATTCTTTCATAGAGACTATAATTTCCCCCACAAATTTTATTTCATTTACGTCTAACCTTGATATATGCATTTGATATGTCTTCTCTTCTCAATTTTTAATTTAAAATAACTTCAATGAATTTGTATTTGTATGTGCATTTATCTTTTGTTTCATAGACACCTTAACAGGTATAATATATACTGAAATTGTGACTTTTGCTGTTTGGGGAAAAATGATGGAATTTATTTTTTAGTACCCATTTCCACCTTCATCTTATCTGTAGTTACCTACCTTACTCTTTAAGAAAGGAGCTCTTTTACTAATTCTTTTCAGTGCTTTTGAAGAGGCTGCAGATTCTGTGCTTGTTGTTGTTGTTAGGTGCCTTTGAATCAAGTTTGACTCATAGCAACCCTATGTACAACACAATGAAACACTCCCCAACACTGTGCCATGCCTGGCAATATGTCAGTGCTTCTCTGCTATTCATAGAGTTTTTGATGGCTTATTGTTTCCAGAGTGGGCTGCCAGGCCCTTTTCCCAAGCCTACAGCACTTGGTTTTCCCAGGAGGTCTCTCATCCATAGACTAACCAGGCCGGATTTGACCATGCTTAGCTTTCAAAATCAGGTGGGATGGGATGCCTAACATCTTCTTTCCACATGCAGCACCCATGAAGGTATCACTTGGTATTCTAGCATGTACATTAAATATCTAGTGGCTGCCTATCATGTATTAGTTATAGTATTTGCTCAGGCCTCTTTCTTTTGATTGCATTGCTTTTTTTTTTTTTTAAATCTCAGAATCTATGCATTAAACAGATAGGAATGCAAGGATGGTGACAAGGTCAGCACCTGAGATGATTTGTTAATGAACGCCTTGCTTTTCCCTTAAGGATAAGGAAATAATTATATTTTGAAGAATCTATGTTGTGAAAGTGGAAGTGTTTTTGCGACACTTCATTAACATTGAAAGAAATTAAGTCCATATGTTTTTATTTGTTTATTCTTAGTCCTTCACAACACTACTTACGGAGTTGTACATGTTTCCTTATGAGACTTCAACATTTCCTTTCGGTAAATGTCTACCATATACAAAAGTATTTGCAACAGTACCATGAAATCTGTGTACCCATTACTCAGTCCAGCAACCCTCAAAACCTGTCAGCCCCGCTCCATCCTTACCCTTAGCCATTTCCTGTCTTCCTTTCTTAATCCCCAGCAAGACCTTGACATTAAATTATTTCACCAATAAATGCTTCAGTTTGTAATTTTACTATCCCATCTGAAGCTAATATTGAAATTTAATTGTTATTGTGATTTTAAGAGGCGGCCTTGTGTGTGTGTGTGTGTGTGTGTGTGGTACTGGTAGTTGAACCCAAGACCTTGGACTTGCATGCTCTGCAAGTGCTGGAACACTGAGCAGCACTCTCTGCCCAGTGTTTTACTTTTTTTGAGACAAGTTCTGGCTAAATTATGCAGACTGCCTCTGGTCTCGAACTTTCGATCCTCCTGCTTCCACCTCCTGAGCCACTGGGATTACAGGCATGCGCCACCACACCCAGCAAGAGGTGGGCTTCTTAAGTAATTAAGTCAGGAGGGCATAGTCCTTATGACTGGACTAATGTCAATATCTCAGGAGTGGCCTTCTGATAAAAGAATAAGTTTGGCCTCCAGTCTCTCTCTGTCTTGCATGCTTATTGCCCTTTGCCTTCTGCCATGGGTGACAACAACCCTCACCAGATGTTTGCACCATTCTCTGCACTTTCAATCCTCTAGAACTGTGAGGGGGCTGGGGTTTAGCTCAGTTGGTGGGGCAC
>VMDO01029675.1:0-22317 GCA_007922755.1 Pedetes capensis | reverse complement strand
AGCACCCCTCTTCTCCTGCCATAATATGTTACAAGCTCAGGTCCTCTAGTTTACTGATCTGGGATTCTTACCAGGGACCCCTGGGCCATTAGGACTTCAGAGCTTGAACTGATAGCCATGGCATCCCATTCCTTTGTTCTGAGGGCTTTGGACTTGGATGAAACCACATTACCAACATTGGAGTCTGCTGAGTTTGTAGATGATCCCTCTTGGGACTTCTAAGCCTCCATAATCTGCAAACCAATTCCCCTAACATGTCTTTTGTCCTCTCTCTCTGTCTCTTCCTCCCTTGGGCTCTGTCTCTGTGGAGAATGCGCACTAAAACTACATTCTTCTTTCTCTTTTCCATTTATGTGTAAGTCCAATTTAAAATATGATAAACTCTTCAAAAAGTTGGATATATCCAGCAGATTCTTTAATTCGGAGATTTTTCAAATCATATTGTTTGAGTCACCAAAGATTGGATAATCTCCCTATTCCTTGGACCAGCTGATTTCCAGCAAGGTACATAAATAGGTGACAAAAGAAGAAACAAAAGAAAGGAGTCAGAGAGAAAAAATTTAAAAGCCCTTCACAGTGGCATAAGTCTGTAACGCCAGCACTCAGGAGATTATGGCAAGAGGACTGTGGGTTTGAGGCCAGTCTGAACTACATTGCTAGATGGTGTCTAAAAGCAAAACATGAAATAAAGAAAAAAATATTTAAAAAGTGCTTTGTCCCTAATTCTTCCAAGGATGTGAATCTTGAAGTCAAAAACCAAGGCATGTTTCATCATGTTTCTATTTATATTTAACATGATGCTGTTGCTTAACAAATAGTTGCTGAATGAATAAATGAATAAATAAAAGTCAATGATTATTCTAAATATAACATTTTTAATTAAGTCTTTAAATGATCCAAGTTAAAGTAAGCATATTTAATGTTCAATCAATTAGAACTTCCTTTTCACATTTACTAATGTGCTGATCAGTAATGTCCATGATGACTCTTAGTCAATGAAAGTGCTCTCTTTTCAAATAATCCTAAGGAAATTCAATTTTAAATGTAGTATTACAGGTATACTTTCTGTATGGATTTAGGAACCCTGATAATACATATTGTAAATCTTAGAAAGAGTGGTTAAGCAAAGAGCAGATTCTATTCTCTAGCCTGTTAGTGATTGAGCCTAGGAAGTGTCCTTCAACTATTTGCTACTGTTGATGAAATGACAAATGAAGTCTTAGTACTAAAAGCACCTGTCTGTCTTCCCACTGGTCTTCTGCAACTCAGTAACTTCTAAGCTTTTCCTGGGTGTTCCGTCCTTTTTTTATTCCTCAGAATTAGGTAAAACTACTCTGCCCACTTACCAATTAGTTTTCCAGCTCCTAAACATCAGTCATGTGCATGAAGCCTCAGTGCACCCCAAAATTAACTGGAAAAATGAAACACCAAGTGAACTTACTCAAATTCATCTCATACTTCTTGTCTAAGCCCCTCAGAAACAGGTTAGAGTGGTTTTTTTGGAAATCATGTGGAGGAAAGGAAAGATATACACAAAGAGCAGTACAAAAATACAAAAAGCAGAGACTATTATCAACATTTTAATTAAAAACAAGGAGAGTGTATTCAATGACAAAAATAAAAGCTCTAAGTCAAATCATTTGGTTTGAATTCCAAGTCCAGGCCTATTGGCCAGTTATTTCACCTCTCTAGGCTTCTCTTCAGCCTGTCGCCATAGCCCTGTGGTATCCTATCTGGTTAGATCTTGGAAGCTAAGCAGGTTCAGGCCTGGTTAGTACTTGGATGGGAGACAGTGTAGGAACACCAGGTGCTGTAGGCTTGGGAGAAGGACCTGGCAACCCACTCCCCCAAAAAACAATCAGCCACTGAAAACCCTATGAATAGCAGAGAAGCAGGACAATAGTGCTTTGCCTGTTGTACATAGGGTCACAATGATTCGGACACTAACTCAACGGCACCTATCAACAACAACAATGCTTCCCTTCACCATCTACCAAAATTAGTGAAGGTGGCATGGAGTAAATGAAATCTTTATCAAACGTGAAATATGGGCTCTAACCCTGAGAGGGAGCAGAGGTTATAGACACAAAGGCAATTTAGGCTGAACTCTTCTGTGTTACTAACTAGGGACGAAAGATCGGAAACAAAAAAGTGGAAACACTTCAACATACTTTCATCTGATCATCAAAAATATCAAGAAATGGTCCAGCTTTATTAGAAATTGTGTAGAGATGGGGATTGTCTTTTAAAACTCTTTGGTTGTGACTGCCCAACAGGTTATTTCACTGTGAGGACAGGAGAATGCTATCATCACACCACTGAAACTGACAAAAGTGATGAAACACTGAAACTAGAAATAAGTTCTTGGTAAAGGTGAAATAATGAAAAGAAGAAAAGGAGAGACAGAAGTACGGAGTCATCGGCAATGCCTTGTGGGGATCGGGGTGGATTCTGCTACGGGTGGGGAATTCACAAAAGGATTGCTGGAGGACACAGATGTGTTACATGGACTCATTTTTATTACTATCATTTTTAGGAGTTGACTATTGTCAATCTGAAACACTGGGTATTGTATCCTGAAAAATAGGAATACCAGCCAACAAATAAAATAAAAAAATAGAAGTCATGAAGAGTTTCTGAGAGGGGTTTTAGTAATCAAGAATACGCCATCATGTTATGTGTGATTATTCTCTAGGAAACAGATGATAAATAAGTGGAGACAATGGAAAAGATTTCTCTTTGGCAGCAGTGAGAGAGGAGACACCTTGGCTGTTCACAGAGGGCTGATGCTTTCTGGGCACACATTTCAGCTGAGTTTGTGTGAAGGCGTTGAAGTCTCAGCTGGTGGCATGCGGAAGATGAGATGGGACCAGCAGCTCAGTTGTTCTGTGAGACTGTTTCCCACAGGCACAGTAGACAGCCACACTAAAAATAGAATGTATAAGATCAAAGCAGTTGTAAGACTAATAAGTACATTTTTCCTCTGGACACATCCAAATTACATTTCAATATCTGTATTTCCAGCTTGGTTTCTACTTTGCTGTTGGAAAATGTATCTATTTAGAGACTGAGAATAAACAGGAGGGAAGAGAAGCCCTGGCAATGCCTTGAAGTCCTCTGAAAACCAGATGGCAGGAAGGAATGAAGTATTCAAGCCATTTACTTTGAAGGGAGAAGATATCGGTGGGATCAAAGGGAGGAAGAGAAGGCATAGGTGGGAGAGGCTCAGGAACATTGGCATTTCTGACACCCGCCCAGGGAGGAATGAAGTAGGCTCAGGTGGGCAGAGCTTCAGCCTGCACCACAGCTCTGTGAGTCTGGCCAGGATAACACAGACAGAGAGGATCAGAAGCTCATAGGACAGGTGTGCTCATCCTTGGTGGGAATCATCTGGACAAACTGACATCAGCCTAGCAGCTATGGTGCTCCCTCTTGGTCCAATGGGGCTGTTTTAACAAAAACACCATAATCTCTGTGGGCTATAAAAGATGGAAATGTACCGCTCTAGCTCTGATGGCTGGGAAGCCCAGGATCAGGTGCTGGCAGATTTCATGTCTGGGGCTGGCCTGCTTTCTGATTCATCGATGCTACTTTCTAGCTCTCTTCTCACTTGTTGCTAAGGTGGCCCAAACAGCTCCCTAGGGGCTCTTTTCAAAGGGCACTGATCCAATTTGGAGGCTTCAGAATGTAATCACTTCCCCAAATCCCCACCTTGGAATGCTATCACCTTGGAGATTAGGTTGCCACATGTCAATTTTGGGGGGCACAATGGCTCAAGACACAGTAGTTTTCTAAAACACAGCCACTGGGGACTTGGCAGCACACAATCCTTGTGCATGGCTTCCTCGTGGCTGATACCACACCAAATTACTAGAATCTTTCTTACCAACCCTCATGATGTTAACACCTGGCCATCTGAGGGCTTGCATTTTTTATTTTCTTTTATTATTTTATTTATTTATTTATTTATTTATTTACTTTTTGTGGTACTAGGGTTTGAACTCAGGGCCTTGTGCTTGCATGCTTTGCAAATGCCGGACCACTGACTGCACCCTCAGCCCATTTTTTTACTTTTTGAGACAGGGTCTCGCTAAATTACGCAAACTGCCTCTGGTCTCGAACTTGCCATCCTCCTGCCTCTGCCTCCTGCGCTGCAGGGATTACAGGCATGCACCACCTGGCAGGTAGCTTTTTGTAAAATATCAATTTCTATGAAGCTCCCCAGACTGGATGCATCATTCATACATCAAGCACTGTGTGTAACTAAAGGGCCTTACCACATCTGTACGTTAGAAACATTGTTACTATACTGAGTCAGAGAGAACTGTGCACACACTTGTTACACAGCCCCAAGGGCCTCTCTCTGCCACACTAGGCATGATTTTCAGAGTTTATTGTTTAAATTATGATTTTTGTGGCATTTTAAATAATTGCTCCACTGACCTGATTTAAAAATCCCATGAGTACCTCACATTTATGCGATATAATATAAGCGGTTCATTTGGGAACAGAAGAAAGGGCAGCTGGAGTAAAGCTTGAAAGATATTTAAATTGACATCACTGGCTTTCTTGGATGCCAAGACAGAAAAAGGAAAGGAAAAATAAATGCTAAGTTTAGTTGTTTTCAAAATGCATGTGATGTGGCTGCTGCTAACCGTGGTGGTAGAAACTGTGGATTAGGCTGTTATGTCACTTGAGTGAAAAATTATAGGCACTTTGAATTACATGGTCCATTTTCGCCCTTCGTTCTTACTCCATAAGAAAACCTTTGTATTCCACCCCCCCCATGATGTGTTTTCTATTCAAAGCGAGGGCCCCCACTCAAGTGGCCATCCCAATGTTCTTCTTCTGGGTAAAATAAAACGACCTGGGGCCACCTCATTTTGCGTGACCGCTCCCAGGTGGTGTTTTAGACGGCTGGAACGCACGCTCGCAAGAAGCCGGTTCTGCTTAGCACCCAATTGGAGTGTGGATAATTGGCCCACTTGCTCCCCACACACCTCCGCTAGCCACTCGGAGGGTAATCCTGCTCGCCACCGCTGGGCTCTGACACATTTTTGGATCGCTCTGACCCTGATGAAAGGCGAAGTTGCTAGCAGATATGAGTGAATGGGCCTGTATGAAAGAATGCCTGGGAGCCAGCTGGCCCTGTGTTTGCTTAGCCCAACAGGGTCAAAGATGCTGTATGGTCTTAATAAACAGAACCAACTGACTTTATATGTATTTTGGCACTAATCTGTGGCCTGTGGCACCATTTCCTGGGGTTTAGTACAATATTAATAAAAAAGGGCTATTCCAGATTAGACACACATCAGTGCTGTATTATAAATCAGGTTTAACTTTTACTAAAAGAGAAAATGGACTGGGGGAACTGCTGTTTAGGACACTGCCTTGAATGCCCATATAACCAGTTTAAATTGAGATTTGTTTTATTTTGGCATTCATTATTGCTTCATGTTTACTACTTTTAAAAAAACATTTTTTTCCAGGAAGTACAAAGTAGAATCTAACTCATGCTTACGTATTTAGCCTTTGCCTTTGAAGTACACATTATATTTGTAGCCTCTCTTAACCAACTGATAACAAATTAGATTTAAATTAAAGCAAATTGCACAATCGTTAGAAGTGTTTTCCTTTATTTTCTTCCCTTCCTTCTCCAATCAAACTGGCATTAGATAATCTGGATATAAATAAGAAACATTAGGGAATTTACTATTCTTTTCATTGAGGATTATCTTTGGGAAACTTTAATAAAGCATTTTCCATTCTTTTTCATAGTATAATCAAATACCAATATAGACAAAACTAATATTCCCAGTTACAGAGTAAATTTATCTGTTTCCTTAATTGTGATTTTTACCCTGTTTGCCTGTGTTTCAAAGATGGATTTGGAGTAAGATGTTTGATGTGAAATAACTGTACTGTAAAATAGGATGTTGTTGTTGTTGTTAGGTGCCATCAAGTCCGTATTCGACTCAGCGACTCTATGTACAACAGATGAAACACTATTGTCAGTGCTTCTCTGCTGTTCATAGGGTTTTCAAGGGTGAATTCATTTTTGGGAGTGGGTTGCCTGGTCTGTCTCCCAAGTAAAGTAGGATATCAATCACAAAAACTGAGAGGGGTTGTTCCACTGTGGCAAAATTGTCAACTAATCTGGTTTCTCTGACTTCAAAATTTCAACTATAAATGTATTGACCATGCTCAAGATTTATTAGATGTTCTATCTAATTTAGACCTAAAAATGAAATTAGTAATGAGTCTGTGCTTGAGAACCAAGTGCTGGGAGCCGCACCACCCAGATTGTGTCCCATTTCCCATCCCTAGGTCACTCCTCTGTCCCCAAGTGCCCAGCAGATCCTGCAAAGGGACACCACCTTTTGCTAACCTGAAAAGGAATGCTTAATCTAGGAGGAGCAAAGAATTTAGGGAGAGTACTCTTCTCTTTCTGCATAAGCCATGCTCTAGTAGCACACATAGAGTATACAGTGCTTTCCAGACTAGGAACAAGATTTTCGAGTTTTTTGATTGAATTGAATTGTTCTGAGGTCATGCACTTCAGATGAGTAAATCTACCTTATGGGAGTCAATGTGCACTGCCCTAAGAGGGCTTCTCATCTCCAGGAAAGTGAGAAAAGCTAAATTGGCGACTTGGGCTCAGATAATACAAAATTCAAGATTGAAATCAAGATCAACCCTAAAGGAGAGGCCATTAGGGTTCTTTAGATATCCAAGAACTCTTGTGTTAGTGCTAAAACACAAAAATAAAATGTCAAGCCCCCAAACTCCTCTTAGTTTGCTGTGGGGATTCATTGACATAAAACTCCTTTGCCCAGTGGATGGTCAGTAAATACTATCAATCATTATTCTACGTGGTCTGAGGCTTTGGGAACCAGTGTACACACACGCATGCTCTCAGTCTCTCTGTCTGTCTTGTGCTCTTACTCTCTCTCTCTCTCTTCTCTCTCTTTCTCTTTCTTTCTAAATATAAAAAACAAAGCTTTGTCTAATGATAATAAGTGATACTTAGCAAATGATCTACTTTTCTGAATACAGTGTGATAATGTACCACAGGCAGAAAAAAGAAGAAAATTACACTACAAGATTCTCGGATATTCTATCCTAGATCTCACCTCAGTGCAGTTGTCAGATTCAAAACCATCATCTAACAGAAGGAGGCTTTGTTATAACTTAAAGGGTCTCTAACAAAGGATAAGAAAATATCAATCTGTCAACAGTCATTTAGTAATTACAATAGCATCAGTCTGTAAACTGAGGAAACACTAGTCTATACAATATGGCAGAATGGACCGCCATTTCCATAGTGTTAGTGAGTCTAACTTCCCAAAATGTATCATTTGTCCTTAAAGAGTGTAGTAATCCTAAGTACAAGGGTGTAAGGAAAAGACATGATAACAAGAAAAAACGATTGTGGCCAAAATTAAGAAGAGTCAAAGCAAAGTTCTCAGGTACATAGTGAAACATGTTTTGGAGACTGCTTAAAAGCAAATTAAGGGTAATAATAGCAGAATGCTGAGTTCCTGGCGTTCCTCTGTTTAATTAACTTGTCTTCATTTAGAATGTATATGCACACCATAAGGTGAAATACATACTTGAAATATAAACACTCAGAGTTCATTGAATTTTATTCATGCCTTCCTGGACCAAGAGAAAAATGTAATTTTGACTGTGATAATAGGCTTAGTGGGAAAAAATGGTTATCATATCTTTATTCAAAAGCTGTCCTTTTTGCTGCTCCCTTCAAGACTTATATATTTAAGTACTCAAGAATAAGAGAGATATGAATATTTACATTAAAATGAAGTCATTTTGAGAAGAAGTAGAAGAACACATTTCTCCTTTAATTTTCACTTTTCTCATTTTTATTTGTACTTTTGTGAGAGGTTTTATTTCCCTTTTAAAATAATTTATTCCAGGAATTTTGCCATTCTAATTTTGAATATTGGATATTATGTTGCCACTATTTTTTTTTTCTGTAAGAGTCATTGTGACAAAACTTTCCACAGAGTGGTCAACATGTTCACATCTGCTGCAATGCATAGGACATTTTTTTCTTAGTGAGAAATTAAATAGACCAAGGGAAGCCTTGGAAAAAAATTAACCTTATTTTTTTCTCCACACAAACAAATAGAAATGATGCTATGAAGTGATTTCCCCATTTCTATGTTCATAAGAGGATTCTTGTCTACCTCTTTTCATGGACAGAAATTGAAATCAAAGAATAGCCCCAATTCATTATGTCCATATTTGGGAAATATTATTACATGATGCTGTTGCTTGAATCTGTGCAACTCCATTACATATGTATTAGAATTATTATTCAGCCAATTCCTTGATTAAAAACACTACTGGAAACAAAACTCATAAAACAATAAATTCCCAGGATTCAAAATGCAGAAGAGTTCATGTCTTGAGTTCAAGTCGAGCTTCACGCTCTGAATTAGCACATATTCACAGGAGAAGGCCATTCCAGCAGCCTCTTCCACCTCCAAGTCCTTGATTACAAGTCTGAAATTACTTTGCTTGGAACAGACCTCAGTGCCGAGAGTGTTCCTAGGGAGGGCAAACCCTGACTTAGTTCCCTTATTCCAAATACTGTATCAGTTCAGATTTTCTCTTGTTCCCTCTGGTTATGGCCTAGACAACCCTCCACACTTCCCCTTCTCTGACATAGCCATCTCTATGAGGCCCAATAAGCAACAGTAAGATTTCTTTCTAGAACATCCATAGGGGACCAAGATCACATCCTTCTCAAATATTTTATGCCACTATCTTTTTGCCTTCTATGATGGACACTCTCTCCACCAGGCCCCCAAAACCAGGCACTTCTGTGATGGAAGTTATCCCAACCAATCTGGATTTTCATACATAGGGAATTATACTGACCTCATGTGAACTCTCTCATCAAGTTCCTTTGCTATGGAAGCAGCTACCAGGCCTTTGGGGTCCAGCTGCATCTCACTTTCTTTTTCCTGGGGGTGCTGGGGGTAATTTATGCCATGGAGGATACCCCTTTCTGTGTAGCTTGTGCCATGGCTTGAGCAGATTAGAATTCTGCAAGCTGTATAAAGCCATTGAACCCACAATACAGGTTCAGCATGGTGCACTGGAACAGCAGCCCCATACCTGGCACATACGTCACTGCAGTGAGGTATCACTGTCGTCTGTGAAAGAGGACCAGTGGTTCAGTGTGGTCAATAGGTCATACCCACATTGGGTCTGTGATCTGATTAATGTGGTCCAGTTTGCCTCTTTGAGTGACTTGGACTCTCTGGCATGAATCCCACAACTAGGCATCTTTGGCTTTCATTTCTTCTTGATGAGTCTTTATGATTCGGCCCATTTTTACATCTGGAGTGACTTCCAGGGCCCTGTTCTGTGGTTACCCCACAGATAACTGTAGGAATTTGTTGAATGCATATTTCATGAATGCCTCACTTTCATCCCTTTAAATGTCACGGACACGAACATGACTGATGACTGGGTCTCCTTCCCAGTTTGCAAGCTGTAGTGGCAATCCCTGTCTCCATATGAGAAAGTTCTATAATTTATCTTCTGGTCACAGAATCATATGAGTAGTCAGTCTGCAATTGGTCATGAGCCTTCAGATGTATAACAAGAGGTTGTAGTTTGAATGTTCTCCACTGGCATCACTATGACACAGAGTTCTACCCATTGGGCAGAACATTTTTATTCAGCATTAGCTGAAAAGTGGCCAAGACTAGGCAATGATTGCAGTGACCTAGGAGACTTTATCAGTGTTGACTTTCATGAGTCCATCATGGAACCTACTTGTACCATCAGCTGTGATATCTTCAACTGTGAACCCCAATGAGCTAAGAGTGGAGGGAACAGCTCTGTGGTCCATTCAGCCCTATCTACAAAGTCAGCAACTGGTTCTTGGAGTCAGCTGGTATCTTGGAGCTCAAATCAAGCTTAGTGTTAGATATACCACTTCCAGGCAGTGAGGGAGCTTTGCTGAGCCAATGTCATATTATAAATGAAATTAGTGAGTACCCACATGAAGGTAGGGAGCTCACACCCTAAGGTTACATACTCTGCTATATTGATTGGGGATTTACTTTCCAGTAGAGATGGACAATAGGGCAGGAGATACTGTTGGAAGAGAACATATATGGCTCATATAATTTACTTATTCAAAATCTGAGGTGCCCAAATGGCCCTGTAATAATTTCTTGGTGCCACAGGCTCCAAGGGTAGGAATCTCTTAGACCGTAGTTACATTGGGCTGGTGGGCTCCACTGGCCCAACGTTAAGGCACATACCAGTGCTTGCTGCGCAGCCTCTAGATCTTGCTATTTGGGGATTCCTCATTCAAGAGTGACCATCTATTGATAACCATGATTAGAAGTCCAAAAGGTGTGCCTGCAATCCTAGCACTCTGGGAGGCTGAGGCAGGAGGATTGCTAGTTCAAGTCTAGAGGCAGCCAGCAGATCTTAGTGAAATCCTGTAAAAAAAAAAAATACAAAAGGCAAAAGGATGCCCAAATGTGAAAATATTTTCTGTAAGCAGACATACCTAGTATTAAACCTTTTTCTTACTGGTGGGACTTGCAACTTCTATATAATTTATCTGGGATATACTCTAAGAGAGTACTGTATTTATTGCACAGCTCCCTGGTTCTTACCAGTTGTTGTTGTTGTTAGATGCTATCAAGTCAGATCCACCTCATAGCTACCCTATGTACAATAACAAAACATTACCTGATGCTGTGCCCTTGCCCACCATTATTCTCAGTGCTTCTCTGCTATCCATAGGGTTTCCAATGCTAGTTGTTTCAGGAGTGGGCTACCAGGTCCTTTTTCTTATAGTCCTTTTCTTATAGTCTTATAGTCCTTTTCTCAAGACTATAAGCACTCAGTATTCCCAGGTGGTCCCCCATCGAAGAAAAAGCCAGGTCCAACACTGCTTAGCTTGTGAAATGTGATGGGATCAGATGCCAGGGTAGCATGTCTGTAGGTGGGTCTTACCTCAGTTGACATCAACCTGTATGTGCCATAGTTTGTATAACCATATATAGGCCAATTGTATCTTAGGCCTACACTGAGAATATCATCAGTATATGGGTGACAAACACTTCTAGGGACAATTTGGCTTGTTTTGCAGATCTAGCCCTATCCACTGGTGGCATATTTCAGGGAATTGTGGCAATCCTGTAGAACAGGGGTTTCCAAACCCCAGATAATGGACGGTACTGAAAGAAACATCATCTGTATTTACAGTCACTCCACATCACTCACATTACTCACTGAGCTTCGCCTCCTGTCAGAGCAGCATCTCCCTCTCCTAATTTGAGGATTAGTTTGTCAAGTTCTGCAACATATCAGTTGGAATTTTGATAGAGTTTGCAATAAATTTGTAAAGCATTTTGGTGATTACTAGAATAATAACACTAGTAAGTCTTCCAAATGATGAGCACAAGATTCATTTAGGTCTTTAATTTCTTTCAACAAAGTTTTACAGCTTTAAACGCACAAGTATTACACTTCATGGCTAAACAGATTTCTCACTATTTTATTGTTTTGAACAATAACGGTAAAACTTCCATCATTTCTATTCTTAAGATCATATCATTTTTAGGTTGAGATAGTTTTACTTCTTTTTTTCATATTAGATTTCTTTATCCTGAAAATTGATATGGGTAAAACTTTCAGTACAATTGTGACTAGATGTGCTAAGAAATGACATCTATATTTTGCTCCTAATGTTAAGAGAAAAGAAGCCTTTAGTTTTACACCATTAAGTACAATGTGAACTGTGCGTAGTTCATAAATGCCCTTTTTTAAGTTGAGGAAATTCTTTTTTAATTCTAGTTTACTCTGTGTTTTTACCATGCAAAGGTACTGAGTTTTTTCAAATGATGTTTTGCATCACTTGAATTGATCATATATGTTTTCTTCATCTTATTAATATAATGTGCTACAATAGTTGATTATTTAATATTAAACCAAACTTGTATTTCTATAGTAAATTCCATTTGGTCATAGTGTGTAATTCTTTCATACTCTTGAATTTGTTTACACTCTTGGATTTGATTTATTTTTTAAAGATGTGTGCATTTGTATTCATAATAGATACTGATTTGTAGTTTTGTTATAATACTTTTACCTGGCTTTGGTATCTCAGTAATACTGGCCTCATGAAATGACTTATAAAATGCTCTTTATAAATTTTAGAAGAGCTTAAGAGAGGTCAGTGGTACTGTAAGGACTTGGCAATGTCCACTAAGAAGGCCACCTGGCCTTGGATTTTATTGTTGAAAAGTTTTGATTAGTCATAAATCCACTTTTTTTCATTTCATCTTGAATTAAATTTATGTTGTTATTCATATTTTTTATTTTATTTACTCATTTATTTATTTTGCAGTACCAAGGGGTTGAACCAAGGGCCTTGTACTTCCTTTGCAAGTACTCTGCTACTGAGCTACACCCTTGGCCTCTCCATCTTTAAATTTATTATTTTCTAATCTTGAGACTGAGTCTCACTAAGTTACAAACATTGCCTCTGGCCTCACACTTGTGATCATCCTGTCTCTGTTTCCTTAGTTTGTACTACAGGAGTAAGCTGGTGCAATTGACTTTTGAATCAATTTTAGAAGTTCACGTGATTTTAGGATTTTTATACTTCATCTAGTTTACATAGTTTATTGAGAAAAAAATTGTTTACTCTCTTAAAATGATTATCTCTACTAGATAGTCATGAGTGCCACTGAATTTTTCCTGATTAAAGTAATTTGAGTCTTTCTTTCTTTATCATTCTTTGTATATTTTTCAGAGCTCTGAAAAAGTTAAACCTCATGGTTTCTGCCAGTTTTTTCCTTTGCATTTAAGGAGGGGCAGATGTTAGGAGTTCCTTAAGCCTCCATTTTTGCTGCCTCATAGGAATTCAGCCATTCACTTTATTAATCTGAGTGCTAATCTTAATTAAAAACAAATAAACCAACCAACATAATTTATGCAAACTTGAAAAGATGAAATCCACATGTGTATATATGTTTGGCTTTATGAGTATTCTATCATCAATTTATTTTAGCAAATTTACTCATATTCTGGATGAATGAACAAAATCTGTGACATTAAGTCTTTTTTCTTGAACTGTACTCTATGGAGTATTCTTCAAATCATAGCACAACAAAATAAAATAAATATTAAGGCTAAAGAATCAAAAATAACTCTCATATGTTCTTTTACAATAGGTTATGGAAAATCAAAGAATGTGTACATGTGATTTTAGGATTCATGCATCAAAGTGACAGGGAAGAAAATTAGGGAATGATGCTCTATTCCCCAGAGCCCCCATTCAGGTCAACACCAAATGGTCCTTGTTCTCTCTTCTGTAAGCAACTGGACACTCCTGACCACATCTGTGCAATGCGGGGCAATGTTCAGTGAGTGCCTGTGTGAAATGAAAACCTACAGAAAGCTTCCTTCAGCAAGTTTAGCCAAGCTTGATCTGTTAGAAGACCTGTAAGATCTGTAAAATGAGCATGTTCTTGAATTCTCTACTCCTGTCTTCTCCACTAGGTTCTTTCACCTAGCATTCTTTTTTATTTCAGGAGAAAATTAAATATTTGATTCAAAATATTAATTAATTTGCATTTGGATTATTACCATAATTATCATTTTGCATAATTCTTTCCTGTTAGAGTGTTGCTGTCAACAAATTCCAGTCTGTTTTCTACTCATGTGATACAGGTCACAGTCCCAGCTTCCTGGCTAAGACTTTGACACATTTTCACAGTGTTCACAATTTGTTTTATTATCCATAACATTGCTTTTTACTGATTTGGGAAAAACAAAATTTATTGTGCAGGCAAGACATACATTTACACTTTAAGATTTGAAATTAAGTTTATGTCCTTCCTTTAATTCAATGGCATTTCTCCTCCCTACCCGTGAGCTTGTGGACAGTGTTGAACCAAGCAGCTGAGGTTGGTTCTGTGGATTAAGGTTGTTTAAACAACAGACTGGAAGAGCCCCTGTCTCCAGTTTACCATAGTTGCTCAAAGCAACAGTGAAATGAGGAGCAGGGAATCACTGACCATTACAGCTGGGAGGGCCCTGGAGAGAGTGTGTGCCTCGTTTTTGACTGACGGAACACCTTCAACCTAACAGCACACTACATAATGAAAGAGGGGTCAAAAAGATGAGGTAAACCATATAGGATGTCATCAGTTAACATACATGTCAGAAATGGAATAAAGTAGAAAAATCAGAAGTTGGCCACACTGTTTAAAAACACGAGTGTCGTTTCTTGCAAAAGAACTACATCAATAGGGTTATCATCTTTTGGCTACAACATCCTTCAGTGTCATGGCCACACACGTACAGAAAAAAGAATATAAAATTTGAAGTGGAAGACATTCAGCAATGCTTATGGAAGTTCATCAAAATAATGAGAGTATGGAGAGGAAGAAGTGGAGGGTACTATGCAGACCCTGACTATGTTGTTGTATCTGCATCTAAGGCTCATGTTACATACACAGTTGTCATTTGCCTTCTAGTTATTTAAATACATAGATCTGGCAAATTCATTCCTCCACATTATTTTCCTCTTGATTTATTAGTCCTAGCCAATACAATTTAATAAGAAGTTTATTTTCTAGAAATGATGCCTTTCAAATAAATTATAATTCTGCTTGGATTTTTCATTAAAACTTGCCTATTCTTGGGAAAGATTTTTGTTTGTTTACAAAATTTTCACACAATTTTATTAACAATGGAGCTTCTCACTTCATTTATCTCTAGAGTGATAGTGCAGAAATCTCTGGCATTTAAAAATCATTCCATTGCTGTGTAAACTCCAGCACCTTTTTAGACCCGACACTGTGTGTCTTCTTTCTCACTGAGCCTGGGGAGTTTTCCCCATTAGATGCTTGGTCACTCCATCTTCTGAGATGGAATTTGCTTCACTGAAAGCTTTATATTTTTCAGTACAATTTAAGAATTTCCTTTACTAACTTCGGAAACTTTTGATAATCTGCTTTTCAAAATTACTTCTTTAAAGCAGTTGGTTTGATTCAAGATGTATTCTCTTACATAAAGAAGTTTTCTGTTTCACATATAATAATAAACTAGTCATTTTGTTTTCTTATGAAAGATTTTGGGGAAAGAACAAAATTAAGGAATGAACTTGTGTTTTTGTTTGCTAACATAGCAACATTCATTGCAGACAGAGAGCTGTAACAATGATAGTTAGTGTATATTTCTGGAAAATCCATCTAATTGCTATTCTACCCTTCCACCTCTCCCCTAGTTATTGGGCCATACTACCACAGGAGGATGTCCTGATCTCCCAGAAAGACTAACCAATGCAACAAAAATAGTTGATTATGAAGAACTCACAAATTAGTTATGGTGGGGTGATATATCCTCTGTCATGAAGATATTAAATACAACACAAAATTGAGTTATATGATAGCAGAGTTATTTATCAAAAACATTGAATTAAACCTCCGATTCTTGTTATAGGACAGTCATTTTTTATAAATTGAACTGCTTAAAAGTACATACTGGTGAAATGTGCAATAGATTTATGACTACTTTGAGGATTGGGCTCAGACAGTACCAGGTGTCATTTGGCATTTACTGCATATGGCTTTATTTCAGGCTGAGAGTTCATCTTTCCTGTCAGATTGTAAGGCTCCTTAGGTCAAGGCTTTGTCATAAACATTTTTATATCTTTTGCACATTATACATTGCCTGTGGTTCATGCATATCACCTAGACCAGGAATATGTAATTGTAAAACCAGTACCATAACAGTCTCTTTAATAAAGTAGTGCAAAGATACAAGTAGCATAAAGTGTAAAATATGCCTTTCACCTCTCTGGGACTCTACTAGCAGGGTACTGACTAGATTTCTATAAAGAGGGGTCTGAGCAATTGTGCAAGATTTAGACAAGAGTTATAAAGTCAATATTTAAGGACACTATTCTGTTGAAGTGGGCTGGGATTTAGCTCAGTTGGTAGAGTGCTGCGCTGCAGTCTCTGAGGTCCCAAGTTCAATTCCCAGCACTGCAAAAATGGGAGAAGGACCTGGTAATCCACTCCCAAGGCAACCCTGAAACAGTCAGCCATTGAAAACCCTATGAGGGTCGTTATGAGTCGGATACCGACTCGACGGCACCTAACAACAACAACAACAATTCTGTTGAAAGTATCAATGAGCAAAGCATTTTTTGGTAGCAGTTCATTTGTACTTGGTGCAACTAACAGATTATTAAGAGCATTTGCTATTGTTCTGGGAAGTAGAACAAGCAACCTAATGATGTGAATTAAGTATAAGGAAGTGATCTAGTTTGTCTCCAAACTTAGCCAATGTTCACATTGCTTGAGGTCAGAAGTTTCTGCATTGAACATAGGCATAGATGTCAGAGTAGACAGAAAAGACTCAATGAAAATCCAACTCTTTCTTATCTTCATAGAGGCTGAAAACTGCATCATCCATAATGTTTCCTCTGTTTTAAACATAGCTGCTGCCCACCCCAAGTCTTTACAATCCAAATGGTTTTATGTGACGTGGTTCAGTACTAGAAGTCAGTCAATGTCAGTGTTGTTTCCCACATTGTCCTTATGCTAATGGGAAGAAGGCAGGTGTCACAGGGTGTGTGTGGGATTGATGGACCAGGAGAGAACGTTCCAAAAGAAGAGGGAGAGAGGAAAACCACAGGCACACTAGAGAAGGGGAGGTACTCTAATAAACAAAAATTATCTTAATTTTTTTCTTTGACTCATAGTAATAAAATGAAATATATGCATTTCCCACTTTTCTTATTCAGGAGCTTGATGAATTCTAGAGTTGAGAATTAAAAACACTATGTAAGGTTATTTCAGAATGTGTTATATAAAGGAAAACTAGCTTTCTCGTTCTTATGCAAAAGAAAAGGTAATGAGAAATAAGCTACCAAGTCCTGATAATTGTTCAGCATGGAATAATAAGCTACAAATAATTATATGGGTGATATTAACTGATGTAATCACAAAACAAATTTATGCAGGGTTTTGCAAAAACAACTCTAAGTGTGCCTCAGCAACAAAACAATGACTCCTAGACAATTTATTTTCACGTAAAATGATTTATAACCCAAACAAGTTTAATTAAAAGATCAGAATTATCACCCTAATCGAGGTTTGTTTTTCTCATTAAATCTTCTTGTTTGTCTTAGTTTGTTGAATGACTATATTTATGATCTAACCGAATATTTTAGCCTATCATTTATAGCATTTGTATCACATATTAATCTAATGGCAGGAGATATTTTCATATATGAAAATGATATATCCTCAGTATTTAAATTATTTTTATGTTTTAACAACACCATAGTGTAGTAGAAGAGAGACACAACCCAGAGAGAAAAAATGAGAGGGGTATGAAGAAGTATGAGCAGAGAAAATTGGGAGCAGGTCTTTTTAGGTAACATTGCTTGGGAAGGCTGACTAAGGACATCATATTTGAACTGAAAATTGAAATATAAGAAGTAACTCAGAAAGGGCAGAGCGAAGAGTCTGTGGAAAGCCTCCTGTTTGTTCATAGACCCATAGAGTGCCCAGCTTGGGGACACTTGGGGCTAAGGACCGCTGAGCTACAGGGTGAGTGAGGAAGAAGAATCAACATGGACTCTCTCATGTACGTGGGGAGAAAGCATTATTATTTAAGACTCTCCCCTTGAGGAAAGATAAATTTTTTTCAATTCACATATCTTGGTCTTGTATTATTGCTGGAACATTTTCCCACATTTGTTTGCTGAGCATACAGATTGGAATTCAGGATACCTGCCTGAGCTGGACATGTAAAGCTTTGAGCAATCAGCATACTGTTCGCTATAAAACCCCAGGGAGAATCGAAATCGCCTAGGTAGCATCCTGACCGCAAGGAGATGCCAAGGGAGGACGGGAGAGTGCACAGTTGGATAAATCACAGGCAGGCATGGAGAGGAGCGTGGGAGGGCAGAGAATGTATTTCCATCACGGGGAGTCTGAAAGGCTTGGCTACTGCAGGCAACTGGAGAACTGAGGTAGTGTGAACTCCCTACAATGTCTTATTTTATTGGGTTTGGGTTTATGATGGAAGAAATAATTCACATATGGGCTTCAGGGAATCATCCTGTGTAATGTGATTTTTGATTCATAAGAGGGGCATCCTGTGGAAGGATTACCACTGATCACAGAATATTTGTACTTTTTCTTTTCTATAGAGTTAGGGAGGAAGAGGAAGAACCGGGCCAGGATCCACTGGAGTGAGCATCTGTAAGTAAGGTGATTTCTACAGATTGTCAATACATTTATTTTCAGAGGCAAGGACATTGACTTTTTAAGAAAGAGTAATGGTAGTGTTGCCTGCAGCCATAGCCCGGTGGCATTCGATCCTGTCAGATCTCAGAAGTTAAGCAATGTTGGGCCTGGTTAGCACTTAGATGGGAGACCACCTGGGGACACCAGTTCTGTAGGCTTGGGAGACGGTCCTGGCAACCCACTTCCAAAAAAATCAACCCACCATCGAAAACCCTATGAACAGCAGAGAAGCACTGACAAAAGTGTTTCCTCTGTTCTACATAGGGTCTCTATGAGTCGGATACCGACTCGACAGCACCGAACAACAATGGTAGTGTTGCCAGACTTAGCAAATAAAATGCAGGTGATCAAGTTAAATCTGAATTGTAGTTAACAATAAAAAATATTCTGGTAAGGACATGGCTCATGCAACATATGGAAGAAGGCATGCGGCTGCGGTGATGGAAAGAAGTATGAGGAATTAGGAAATGTCCAAAGTAGGCATTACAGAAGGTGAAAGATCAAGCACTCTGCAAACAACACAGTAATGAATGGCAGGTGGCAGGTGTCCTCAGATCAGCCAGGAGTAATGAAATGCTCAGTGGCCACAGGTTGTCTTATGCTGTGATTTTCTTCAGTAACATTCCACTGCATAGAGGAGGTGGAATCAGACATGAATTATAGCTGGTTGGATTTGTGCAGAGCTGTGGGTTTGGAGGACCCCATGTTGATGGGCAGGGAGAGAAGTAAGGAAGTCCAACATTCTTGACTGGTTACCGTGATGGGTGGGGAGGGAAGGCAGCAGCGAGCCCAGGAACACTGCCTCTCTGCTGAAGAGAATGTGCCCGCTTGGGGTTGTACCGCTGAGGGAAATGGAAATCACATGGAGCTGAATGTGAAGGAACTCACAGAGCGGAATAAAGAACTGGCTGGAAATGATGCCTGCAAGTATTTGGACATCAGCGAGAGTCAAGAAAAATCTGCAAGGACACGCTGAGGCCTGTGATGAAGGACGTAATAGAGGTAACAGGATGGGTGGAGGCCAGCGAGTCCATGTGTGTGATTCTTCGTTCATTTTCTTTTGCATCAAAAGAAGTTATTGCTTTTTTTTTTTTTTTTTTTTTTTGATGATGAGGCATGAGGAGAGAAAGGTGCTGTGCTGTTAGGAGCACAAGCTGGTGCTTCCGGGTTTCTTGTCGAGCACGTGGTCTTAGCGCATAATGGTATTTCTCTATGAATTTTATTCCACTTTGTGAAGTGTTTATTTTTTATCCCATTTCATATTTATATTACATATTAAAGAATATGAAAGTATAATTGAAGCATGTGGACAAATGCTCTCTATCTAAACAGCATGCTAGGAACTTATGTCTATTCCATCAACGTTAGTTGTGCATGGTGTGCAGATGATTCCTCCAGATCTGCCCTGCACTGGCTGGACCTGACACTGCTACATTGATACAACACCCCTGGCATGTCTTGGGGAGGGAGACTCTGGCCCCACCACCATGCCAATGGAAAGCGCAGAAATATACAAGTTTGTTGGGGCTTCCTGTAAAGTATCTGCATTCCATCCTGGAGGGAGGGGAGGGTGTATCACAAGACTCTCAGCTGAGGGGTGTGTGTGCATAAGAGTTAAACAGGTTAGAAAGAGGGAAACAGAATAGCACAGAGCAGAGAATAACAAAGCAGAAAAGAACAGAAGAGGAGAGAAACCGGGTGCCACAGCTGCCCATAAGGCTGCCAGGGGATCTCATGGCATGCTTGTAAGTAAGCCCACTGGGGAGGGAGGGAGGCTGGCTCCTGTGAGGAGGCCCACTGGGGAGGATGGGAAGCTGAGTACAATTCTCCACCTGTGCTTGAGGCGAACAATGAGTATCTGACTGTATGAGGGAATCCAGTCGCCAGTGGACTGGCTCATATTGAGCCACTGGGGACACTCAGCCAGATCCTTGTGAACACAGGGACTGGGAGTCGATAGGGCAAGCTCAGGGGATCCTGAGGGAGGTGAGCATGAGACAGGTGGTGTTCAGTGCCCAGCACGTGTACCGGAGAGGACTCAGTTCCCCAGAGAGCGGCATAAACAGCCAGTCCAGCAGGGCGCGTGGGAATAGCGTGGAGATCTAGTGGCAGTGCAGAGTCCTCTGGTGCGACAAGACCTACAGGCGGTAGGAGAGGCTTCGGCAGATTCAGGTGACTTAGACGGAGTGCAAATCAAGTCTGCAAAGTGCTAAAGTGATCAGGGAGTGAAGGCATAAAAAGCAAAAGGCAGGAAGTCGTGGCAAGACTAGCTTCCAGCCAGGGTCCCCAGGGAAATGATTGATAGCAAACCACATTCTCTGCTCCTGGGGTGCTCGGAGGTGTTAAAGTCACCCAACATTTATCTGAGGCGATGGAGGACAGGGAGGGACAGGTAACCCCATGGCAGCCCTGCTGAAAATGAGGAGGATCTCAGAGGGTAAGAACCATCTGAGCCACTCTTGACGGGTAGCCAGGACTGCCTACCAGGGCCACACAAGGCTGCAGGAGACCGGTGCTCCACTCCAGATGTGCTGGTCTCCTCAAACATGCAGAACACTTCGGCTTTAGTGGACCCTGGAGCTGCCCGTACTTTAATTCATGGTAACCCCACTCAACTCTGGTTCACAGATGTGATCCATCCTCTGGCCTGTCCGCATTCTCTTTGGCTTTCCTGCCACAACACCAATCGGTTTTGATTCTCTACCATACTACTTGGGGCTGGGATAGCTCAGTTGGTAGAGTGCTGCTTTGCAGTCTCTGAGGTCCTGAGTTCAATCCCAACACTGTAAAAGTGGGAGAAGGATGTGGCAATCCATTCCTGAGGCAATCAGCCATGGAAAACCCTATGAGGGTCGCTATGAGTCAGGCACAACTTGACGGCACCTAACAACAACCATACTGCTTAGTTACAAGCAGGCTTGGAGACTCATTCTGTCTGCTGGTAGACATTTTTTTTCTTTCTGTCAATTCAGGAAAACTTGGTCAGGTCATTGTCTTTCTGTCTTCATCCTGTAAATTCTGCCGTGTCAGTACTCTTGTTTTTCCAGGTCCACTATGGTGCTTGGTAATATCCTGTTATCCTTTCCTCACACAGGGCTGATGGTAGGAAGAATATTGTCAATACTTAAGTCTCCCCAGTAACCTGAGGTCTAACTCCTATCATTTCAGGGCCACTCTCAAGGATGGTAAAGCATAAGATTCCCTCTCATCTGTATTTCCTCTTGTTTTCCCTCAATTTTCATCAGTGCATTCATTTCCCCTCTGTGTGGATGACTTTTTTCCAGTCTCATGAGGACTGTGGTTCTTTCTGAACACAGTCTTCCAAATTTCCCTTTCTTTGATCTGAGCATTGGGTTTTGCAGGTAATCAGTCATTTCTTAATATTGTAAAAGTTGAAACTAAATGAAAAAGAATAGCAGTATATGTAAATCATATAATTATTTAACACAAACATGTACGCACATACTGATAAACATATACACGTATCTATGCACTTATGTGTAGGTTTGTGTGTGATGCCAAGGGGTATTAAGGTCCATAAACAAAACATGTTGTTAGTTTCTATGCAGGATAAAAAGGATGTGGAATGAGGGGAGGGAAGTTGGAGTTGGAAATATCAGGAAGACTTTGCTGATAAGGTGTTTCTTTAGAAGTAAAGACCCAGAGCTGGGCGCAGTGGTACATGTCTGTAATCCCAGCGACTAGGGAGGCAGAGGCAGGAGGATCGCAAGTTTGAGACTAGAGGCAGTCTGCATAATTTAGCAAGACCCTGTCTCAAAAAGTAAAAATATGGGCAGAGGTGCAACTCAGTGGTCCAGCACGCAAAGCATGGAAGCATGGGGCCCTGGGTTCAACCCTCAGTACCACAAAAGAAGAAGAAGAAGAAGAAGAAGAAGAAGAAGAAGAAGGAGAAGGAGAAGGAGAAGGAGAAGGAGAAGGAGAAGGAGAAGGAGAAGGAGAAGGAGAAGGAGAAGGAGAAGGA